>CBVK0100300089.1:0-13252 GCA_900067695.1 Picea abies
CTGCCCATTGTCAATAGGTGTACGCCTTTAGGATTTGCTAAATTATGTGTGGCTGCAATTGATAACTCAGCTTATTAATTTGTTAAGTGAAAAGCTAAACATGATAAAAGGATGCTTTCTTAAATGAAAGGGAGCTAATTCTTCTAATCTTATTCATTGACTTAAGTGTAAGCCTAAGAATATGTCAACATCTTCAAAAACTAACCATCACATCAAATTTTGTAATCAAAAGGTTGATTAGTCCATCTATTTCAATATTATCAATTTCATATAAATTCTAATACACATAAAATTATAATTATAATTATCTTAAATCTATTATAATTATGTGTGTGTTAAGTGTGCAATTTTTTAATTTCAATTGTTTTATATATGTGAGTTTAATGGTTAAGAACATGTGTTTTCTCCTTAGAAGGGGGTAGGGTATGTATACCTTCATAGACTTTGGCGGTGACCTTCAAAATATATTATTGTTATTATTATAAAGTTGATATCAAATCCATATTAAGCATGGAAGAAATTACACATCTCCCTCATTCAATGAAGTAGAAAAAGCTTATCAACTAAATGATTTATTTTTACTTTTAATTACTCTCTGTCTTTCTTTCAGGCTCTTTATATATAGAGTCCATATAGAATTATTTATCAAGGTGGATATTGAAATGTTTTATTTATGATGCACATTGAAATATTTTTTTGTTATTAATTATTTTTTAAATGTCACATGTCAAGTCCATGTAGAGTACAGAAGAAATTATGCAACTCCCTCATATTCCACCCAAGGATAATAATAATTGAGCATTCTTTGAGTCCAGAGCCTCATTCTATAGCAGAGTACAGGGGAGATGTGTAATTCCTTTAGTGGTCAATGTAGAGTTGAATAAGTAAAAAAACAATATTGAATAAGTAAAAAAACAATGTCAGCTTTTATGTAAAAAATTAAAAACAAAGAGAAATATATATATTTGGTTAGGTTTAATTAAAAATATTATGATACTTGAATAATATCCGTGTTTTAGTTTTGCTCTCTAAGATATGTGAAATACCTTAGTAGACTTTGGTGGTGACCTCAAAATAGATTATTATTATTATTATAAAGTTGATATTGAAATATTTTAATTGTTACTAAGATTTTTTCAAATGAATTTTATGAAATCCATATTAAGCATTAGAGGAATTACACATATCTTTCATATGGAGAAGTATAAAGCACCTATATAGAGTACATGGAGTAAGAATTTTGGCACAATACCAAATTTTTTACTTTCAATTGTTTTATATATTGAGATAGGAAGATGATGTTAAAATAGGTGGGCATTGAATTATTTTATTTATATCCCACATTGATTTATTTTTTTCTTATTAATATTTTTTTAAATATATATTAATATCCAATAAATAAATAAACAATGTGAGCTTTAAAAACAAAGATAAATATATATATTTGGTTAGGTTTGTTCTCCTAGCTGTTAAGGTGTCACTAGTTAAATACAATTAAGATGAGTTTAATGGGGAGGAGACACTCAAAAATCCATCCATGTTAAGATTTGGTAATGCTAGCCCAAAAAATTTCTAACAAACAAATAATTTTTTTTTTCAACTTGGAAAGAATTATTTATGTGTTATAATTGTCAAGTTTGATATATTTAATATTATTTAAACTTGGAAAGATTTATTTATTTGTTATAATTGTGAATTTTCATATTTTTCGAGATTTATTCATATAGATCTATGCTTTAGATCCATGATGCATATACTCTATATTAGATTCAACTTCATTTAACAGATGTCCATATCATATATTAAATTCATTTTCATTTAACATGCATTATGATGGAGATTAATAGCATTATCAACATAAAATCATCTATATATAAGATAAATAATCTATAATCTATATATTATCATAATAATAATATAAAAGATTATGATCCATAGATTATTCTATATGTGAGATCATATTTATATTATATCCATATATATTTATATATCAATATCAATTTTATGAATATGATCCATAGTAACATATGGATTATATCCATAATTTACATGATTGATCGATGGATCATATGTTACATTAAATTTAATAATCTATAGTGTGTATAATCAACATATATCTAATGAATTTTCATGAATGAACATTCTTTTTGAAATAAGGTTTGTTTTTGGAGTCTTATGTAGGGTTTTATTATGTTGTTATATTTTTGAAAGCAATAACTAACTATTAAAATAATGAAAATCCCAATGTAACGTTTTAAATAATTATTACAAATTTCAATAATGTTCCTAAATCATTATCAAGTTGAATATTAAACCTAGATCAATATAAAACTTATGCTATAGGACCAACCATCTCTTAGTTGCTAATTTCCATAATATTTTTATTGCTTGGAGACTTCAAATTTAGCACCATCTATTGCATATTTATTATGTACCATATAAATATACAAAATTAATTTTTAATGAGTCTAATATGATAAAAGTAGGAAGATTTTGGATATCCATCCATTTTCAAATTGTTTCAAATGTAAACTAACAATAAGTATACTGGGATTAAATGATATAATAGCTGAATATGAAACATGATGAAAGGATTCTCATGATTGTATAATTATTCTTTAATCATGTACCAAAGTGAAGAAAGTTTCAAAATTCATTGGTTTGGGTTTATACTATTGATATGTTCCAATCACAAAAAATAAAAATGAATGAATATCGATCATTGAATACCTATTTCAGTAATGATATAACACAAAATAATAGTGCATATTAATTTCACTCATAGAACAGATAGCAATAGGGCATATTAATTTTAGTGATGATATTAAAAATATGATTTAGAGAAATTATTTCAACAATAATATAACACAAAAGAATACGGTGAATTTATTTTAGAGATGGATTAATGAAAAATGATTTAGAACAGTTATTTACTATGATTTTAATAATGAAATAATGTAAAACAATACAATGCATTGATTTTGGTGATGACACTGTGATAAATAATGATTTGGAGTAATTAGTTGCATTGATTTCAATAAGGACATAATGCAAGACAATATGCATTGATTTAAGTGATAATAATCAAGTATTTGTTTTCATTTTTACAATGAGATATAAAAAACAATAGGGCATATTGATTTTAGGGAAGATAATAAAAAAATGATTTAGAGAAATATGTGAGTCTAAATTATTTATAACACAAAACACAGGTGCATTTATTTTAGAGATGGTAAAATGAAAAATGATTTAGAACAATCACTTGTTATGATTTCAACAATGACATAATGGAAAACAATGCAATGCATTGATTATACGGATGGCACAATGATAAATGATTTAGAGCAATTGGTTACATTGATTCAATAATGACATAATGAAAAAAAAATGCATTGATTTATTTGATGATACAATGAAAAATGATATCATAATCAAGTATTTGTATTCCTTTTAACAATGATATAACATAACACAATAGTATGCATCTATAAAAAATGCTTAAGTGTATTTAATTGAAGAAAAAAATGATTCGGAGTATTAATTAATTGAAGAAATGATATGAGGACATTAATACTCTATATTGATTTCAACTCTTAGATACTAAAAACTATCAAGCACTAGGAAAGATACCATTAGGTTTAATTTAAATGATAAATAGAGAGGAGCACTAGGAAAGCTACAATACTTTGTAAAAATATGAAGCGATGGACATAGTAGCGCTAGGTATACTAACAAATGGGAATGAAGACACAGTCGGGGTTTTGAAATAGTCTGTATACATCCTTCACTTGAAGGAGAGAATCCTTTAGGATGGTTGGAGCTTCATGTGACTAATATTGTGATTACTCTTACCAACATTAAGGTATAACAAAGCGATGGAGTGAAAAAAACATTTGTCCTTCACATTGTGTTCCTCTATGAGACAAATAAGAAGAAATTATTAGTTTTCATTTAGTACCTACCCATTATAAATCTTTTAGAGAATATGCTAATGGAACACAAAAATTGAAGCAAAGGTTCTTGAATATTAAGACTATATGATAACACTCTTGTAAAATTCATGGAAAGAATTTGAATTTTATTATCCTTGATGATGAATTTTACTTTATCCTTCAAACCATGGAAAATAATGCTATCATTTAATGATCTCTATATCCTCCCTAAAATCTTGAATACTATATTGATAAGGCTAAATCTTGGATCCCACATCTAAATGGATACAACATCAATATTGTGTTATTTTATTATCTCAAAAATTTTGATGGATTTCTTAACTCTAATTAGAGACCTCACTAGAAGATTCTTCCCTTAGGGAATTACCTATTCACTCTTCATTGTTGATGTTGATATTATTTACCCAAGCATAAGTTTTTGTTGGAAATTTCATGGAAGAGCCTCATATCCTCTTCCAAATTTACTTCCTTATAGAAACCCTCACACTATATCTAACAACATCAAGGCATATGTTATTTTCATCCATTTCATGTGGAATAACTTCTTGGCCTCATCTAACTTTCCTCCCTTATTGAAAGAATCAATAAGCACATTATTTATGAAAAATTTAGGAATATATATTTTTTTGACATTTTGGGATAGAATAATTTAATGTGTCACAAGTTAGAAAAAACATCTAAATGCCATATACATTCTTTAGCATGAAAGTTTTTCAGGTGCTAATAATTTCAATAGTAACCTTTCTAGTATTTTTCCACCTGGACCAAGTTTGAAAATTGTAGGATCTCTCCCATTTTATAGACTCCCTACAAACCATCCACCATGGGAGAAGTTTCCATCTGAATGAACCAAAATTTCATTATCTATTTTATCCAGAACAAGTTTATCATTGGAAAACTTCCAAGCAAATTGGGCACCACTTTTAACCATATCATTAAAATTCTTTACAATCAAAGAAGTTATATGTTTTTTTTGGGAAGATACCTAGAAAGGATAATAGATCCATCATACAGGTATCATACAGGTAGAGAAAATTCTCATAAAATGATAGATAAGGAATCGAGTTCCTAGGTAGTAAAAGGCATAAACAATAAACCCTATAATGTAGGTTATATTCTAATAAATACACTCCTAAATCCTTTCTAATGAATACCATTACTTTCAATGCCTTTGAATTTTGAGAGAGACTTGGGAAAATTTTGAATGCTTTGGGATTGAGTATTTAAGGTGTACCATGAGTGATTTCTAAAAGGTGAACATATTCCCAATAATCACCAATATTTAAAATAATTGTGATTGTCGAAATGAGCATGAGAGAAATCTAGAGTATGACATGCTTCTGAGTAACATGTGCAATATTTTATTATTGATATTGGTCACTAGTGGGTAGTAATGAAGGATTGGAAAGGACTAGTACTTGTAAAAATGCATTAAACTATCGAAGCCACTATCCTACTTCTTTGTAATGTGTATATGAGTATGTTTTATTTTAGAATTCATATCAAATTGGGCTCCTAACCTAAACTCATATGAGATGGGAGGAAATATAATCCTAGTATGAAGCTGACCTAGGTATACACTACTAAGCCTAGATAACATTGCCTACATTTTATGATGTAATATCTTTAAATAGGTCTCCCTTTCTTGTTTAATATACCCTCTAATGCTCTCAAGTTTATACCTTATCCTAACCATGTTCAAGCATAACATGTTTCTATGATCAACTATCAACATTTCTAATGGGGTTATTTTCCTTGGACACACATTTGGGTGATCAAACCATTGGCTCTTTACACTCAAGGATGGGTTCAATTCCCAAGGAATTATAATGGAAAAAATAAATCACACTTATGAATTCTTGCCCAAAAATGACCTTATAAGTTTACTCTAAAATTGAATCAAGGAGTTGAAGCAAGAGATTTGTTACAATATCTTCTAGCTTTTACCATACATGGTCATTGTAATGATCAACTTTGTCGTCAATCAATAGTCTTAATAAATTATTGTTTTTTCCCTTGGGAAAAAATGTTCATGCAATTAATTACATTTTTGTTTACACGTAAATTTCAGGCATATGAATCTAAGAATGAAAGATCGAGACCTAACCAAAAATTTACAACTTGCTACCATTTGAAGAGGTTGATCCATATTAGATCATTATATTTTTTTTCATTTATATCAATCCTTTTAGAGTGGAAAAATGGAGGATTTACTTGCGGCCATTTGAGTGGGAGGTCCCAGTTTGGAAAATCGGGGTCTAGAACCTTCCTAATTCATTTTGAGAAATTAAATGAATTTTTGGGGGGTTCCACTCTCTATAACTTATTCACACCCCCTTCACAATATTCTACACTATGATATATTTCCAATGGTGTATACTATGCATCAATCAGAGTTTGTATGCAAAATTTATGCCACCCACAAGTTTCCTTACCATGTTGACCACCATGGTATGAGAGGATTCCATATCAGCCCCCGTTTCTCATGCATATAGGGATATACACATATGTAATTTCAATAATAATATATAAGGTCCAATACTCTATCACAATTAATGGTTTCAGAAGTAAAACGCCTACCCCTAGATGGCTATCGGGCTATGTTAAATATTGGGCCACCAGGAGGAGAAGAGATTCCATTTTTTTTTCATTGTATCTTGTTCCATATCTGAGAAAAAGATCTAAGAGTGGTATTATATGTGATCATAATAGAGGACTACATTATGGTTGTGCTGCAAACTGTTGCACATGATTATATTGTGGCTACTACACATTGTTATACTACAGATGTTGTGTAGGTTGTCCCACTACATGTTCATCTTGCACCCTGTATGTATCTACAATCCTTTCTTTCATCATCTCCAAGGTTCTATCTACAATCCTTTCTTTCATCATCTCCAAGGTTCTATAGTCCTTGTCTTCATGGCCAACTGACTTACAAAAGTTACAAAATGTACTCTTTGGTACTATGTGATACTTTTGCATCAAGGGGAAATGATAGGGATCATGCCCATGTGTTTTTCAAATCTCACACCATGGTCCTCCTAAAGCTAAAGGGTTTGGCATACCCACTCCAATATACTACCCAAATAATGGACACTCATTCTAGTGATGGCCTTTTGTCTTGCGCATTCTACACCATACATATTCCCTTTTCTCCTTTCCTTTGTTCTGATTCAATTGGAATGTTAAGTTGTTTAGATCTTTCTTCAACTCTTCCACAAGTGGATCTGTATGCTTTTACTGATTTTCCTCTAGCTGTAAGGATCCCTATAGAACCTCACCCTGACTTTGGAATTTATGTTGTCTCAAGAATACTTCAAGTGTGGAAACAAAGAATTCACAAACAATTTTCTATGTTGTGTATCAGTAATAGTATACTTTAACTTACCTTTTAGCCTCTTTAACTCCAGGTCCACTTCCCAAACTTATTCTCCTAGTATATTCTTAATCTCTATCATTTCGTTCATAAGCTGGTCTTCTAATATTGGTTTCTAAAATTCATTAACTAATTTCCTCTTTACATATGCTACAGTTGTAGGCATTCTCGTTGGATTATTTGTTGATATACCCATGTACCAGTCTAATGCATGGTATCTAAATGTGATTTCCAACCACGTATCCTTTGTATACTTGTCGCTAATATGTTTTTCTTCCCATATGTTATCATAGATAAACAAGTTCTTTTATGGATCATCTGACCCATCCCCTTGTAATTCTGGTAACCTAATAGTTGTATTTTGTCCTGCCATTGTGAAATTTGTTGAACTACCACCTCTTCACAGTGTAGATAATTGACTACTACTTGTTGAATTGACACTTCTACTACTGGACCCACATCCTGTAAAAAATTGCCTATCACTAAGCACTTGTTGGTTAACCTGTTTTTCTTCTTCAAATGTCTTAGTCACACATGGGGTTGTCAGTTCCACACTAATTCAGATCCAGAATGGAGAGCCTTCCTCTACATCGGGCCCATGACCTCTTGTTTTCCTCTCACATGTGATATACAAGATATCCTCAATCTGCCCCGTAGTATGTATATCATCTACCTCTTCCTCATCATTTTCCAAGCCCTCTCGCTCGACTACTTCCCTCTTCTTGTTATTCATCATATATTGGTAGAGTCGTCTGTTTCTCGTGACACCTGTGTTCCTTATGATTTTTTTAGTTTGTGCATCATCCATCATGACAGAGTCCATTTCTTCCTTCTTCTGGATACTCTCTAGAGCCTTCCCCATTTCTTAGATATTCCTTAATGCTTCCCCCAACTCCCCCATGTGTGCAGAGTGATCTACTTGTTTGATTACATGATCATCACACCTTTATCATGTAATAAGATCTTGATTGACGTGTGGAGTGACTTGATGTACCTCCCTCTGGGTACCTTCAATAAATCCTACTCTTCAATAGTATATGACTTCGTTGTATCTTTTTCAAACTCAGTGATAAACCCTACAGTAATATTGTCTAACCAGAAATCCACTATGCACGTGAATTTGTTATTAACCCTTTCTAATCATGAAACATTTTCAACAGTCCACTATACTGGCCTGATCTGATTAGTTGGATGAGTATCTTTCAACCTCAATATCCACTCCTGTAATAGTTATGGAAAATAACAAAAATATGCTTCATGCAAATCAGTAAACACATACCTCTGCAAGTACTGGTGCAGTGTATACCTGGAACTGTTATTATCTTTCTGTGCCAACTCCAACTAATTTGTCTCCAACCATATTTCAATATCTTGCTTCATAGTATTCGATGGACTGAACATCCCTTTATACCACTACATATTCTTCACCAAACCCCTTCATGTTTGTTATTCTTAGTTCTAGTTGACAATAGAACCATTTATTGGATGTATGGGATGATCCAATTTCTACCTTAGTTCTCCAGCAAAACCCTTTTCACCTTCAACCCTTATGGTAAACTAGAAGGCTTCACCATGCACAAAGTGCACAATGCAGTCTAACGCAATATGTTTTATGGGTGAATATAGGACAAAGGTGTTTGTAGTCATGGAAAGGGTTGGGGTTTTTCTTCTTACTTCTATTTTTACTTAGCCATGCATTCTATTATACCAGTCATCAGATCCACTATTCCATTCATTCATAATATTCATTCTACATAAATATTCTAGTGTGTATTGTAATTAAAACCATTCATTCATCTAACCATTTAACCAGAATTACAGAAATAACAAAACATTCAGACACATTGTAACACAAGGTTTTACCATGGTTCACCCCCCTCGAGCTACGTCCACAAATATCTTCTTTTTATTTCTTCTTCTTCATCAAAATAATGTTGCGTGCATTACATCATAGGATATTTGAATAGTTTTGAGGTGGAAAAAATTGACACCAAGATCCACATCTTGCAACCTGACCCTCAATTACATCAACTCCATCTGAGATCCACAACTCTCATCAAAATACAGAATCTAACAAAAAGTGTGATACTCTCTCTCAAAAGGGACACCAAAAATATGCCAAAGATATGATAACACTCAAGATGATGCTTCAATCTACCTCATACATCTTGTTTGTACTACAAAATGGGTTAAAACCATTACAATATGACTCCAAAACCCTAACCCTAACATGGCTAGGTTTGTCCACATATGAGTCGGATTTCTACAAATCTTTTCACACACTGCTTCATTTTCCCTTTGTTTTGTTGGTCTTCCTTCTTTTCTTGTGCACATTTTTCCCTTTGGTCCATGCTTCCTTTATTACTACACTTACTCCCAAAAATGCATGCTCCAACACTTTCAGAGGTAAATTTGTTCATGTAGACCCATCAACACTTCACAATTTTCTTTCCTTGTGGCTGAGGAACCAAGTCCCAAGCATGATTCTTCGTCAAAAAATCAATTTCATTCTTCATTTCCTACTCCCATTCAGGTCATCCTTCAACATTTTATTAGGTAAGAGTTTCATAGGTTTCAAGTACACGAGTTATCTAGGAAATGTTGGCATGTTGATTTTGACTTCAAGTTTGTCATCCACAAGAGGCATCTCCAACATCATCTCCAATAAATTCAATTGTTTTGGTATCCCATCTAGGGAGACAAGAAACATGTGAACTACAGTTCACTTTATTAGGTCAATCAAAAGTGAAAGTGTCTTGTTGAGGGGGTCTGTTAGGTTCTAATAGTAATCACATATATGTTATTACACATTAGACCACATTATACTGTGTAATAAAGTAAGAATATATGTAACAAGTGGTGAATGTAACTAAACAAACGATTAGTTGGAGAGGGTATAACCACTCCAACCACATATATATTGTACAAATACTTAGGAATATAGAATAGACATGTGGTTGGATATCCTTAGCAAATGCTTCTCCTTATTTCTTGGGTTATGTGTGTTTTGATGTGTGTTCCAATGTAGTCTCTCTTGAATACATTCTTCAATCTTCTGGGCTACAAAAACTTGGTTCTATTTTTGAGACTTGAACCCAAGTCTCTCGAGTGATAGCCGAGTATCCTAACCAACTAGACAATGGATGATGGACTAGTTGACTCGGAGGTCAATGGTCTAGTTAGAACATAGAAAATGTTCAATTGTCTAGTCGAAAGACTAGAATATGGAATGATAGCTCCAATGTAATAGACAACATCAAAGATATCATCCTACAACAATAGAAGATGCATTCATCAACTTGATGCTAGAAGACTTCTCATAAAACCATGTATGATAATTATTTTTCATTTGACAGGGTCAAACAATTGATGGGGTTTTGAATCTTTAGAGTATCTCATCATGATGCAAGAATGGCTCTTTGCATCCAACTTATTTTTGTGATCATCAGAAATTTCATCCTAGGAAACACATCCAAACACATAGAGGTGGTCGACTAAAGGCTTATTCCCACACCATTATTCAATTGGACTCATGGAAGGCACAACTCGAGTTGAGATGTGATTGAAAATATAATTTTCACAGTAGATTACTTCATCCCATAAGGGAGGGGGTAGGTCTTTAGCTTGAAAAAGTCATCTATCCATTTTGACTAATGTCCTATTTTTGTATTCCACGGCACTGTTTTGCTGAGGAGTGTGAGGAACTGGCCCCTTCTAGGTAATACCAAATCAAAGCAAGTATTCTTCAAAAGGTCAATTTACATACTCACCACCATTGTTTGATGTAAACCATTTGATGGTTTGACCACATTGATTTTCAGTAAAGGCCTAAAACTCATTGAACGTATCAAAGATAAGGTTCCTATTCTTTAGGAAACACACCCATGTGAAGCGAGAGAAATCATCAATGAATGTCAAAATGTACCTTGCACCTTCCAATGAAGGTAAATTAATGCAGTATACATCACTTTGAACCAATTCCAATAGTTTTTGTTCTCTACCAAATTCAAATGGTTCCTGATGATTCTTCCAAAGTACACAACCCTTATAGACTACTTCAAGGGCTTCCAAAGTACACAACCCTTATAGACTACTTCAAGGGGAAACACCTTGGGGAAACCAACAACCATGTTCTAAGTTGTCAGTTCCTACAAACTTCATAAATTTAGATGTATGAGTTGTTCATGCCAAATTCGACTTCCTTCATTGGTGTGAGAAACAAGTGCAGTCGGTTTGGGTTCAGGTTGAATCAAGTCACAGAAATTGTACAAACTATCAGTCAGGTCAAGAGGCATGCCAATGAAAACTGACTTACCTTTCTTCAAATCAAGAACATATAACTGATCTAGAAAAAATTCCACAATATTACCTTTCTGTATCAACTAAGCAACAAACAACTTAATGATGTTCAGATTTGGCACATGATATATGTCAACAATCTTCCCATGTTGACAAGCAACATCACCTTGACCAACAACATTTAGAGAAAAATCATCAACAACATAGATTTTAAACTCCTCGACTTTATTTTGTATCATGAACAAAAAGGCATTTTTAGCCATGTGTCGAGTGCATCCTAAGTCTGCTACCCAGTTTATTTGTAGAGATTAAGACAACAAGGCTTGAGAAGTCCCGAACTGAAAGGTGAAATTATTAGTGGTTCGACGCATAGAGGACACATATCCTTCAAGGAATTTAAACTTATCCTCTAAGTCATATCGCTTATTACAATAGGTTTCCTCCACATTTCTAGTCTTTCCACAATGCTGACATGTCTTCTTCTTTCGACTTCGTTGTAATGCATCTTCTTATCTTTTAGGTTTTTGGTCATGGTATGTAAATTTATGTGTAGAGGCATCAGACCATACTCTATCCCTAGGTTCCATATTTCTTTTTCCCTTGAGAAAGTGATATTGGTGTTTATCACCAACATTTATATCTACAAGAAATCTATGTTGATCAGTAGTTAAAACACCACAAAAAGATTCAAAGGTGTAATCCTTACCATCTTCCTTGCATGTTTTCTATTTAGTACATAAAATCGACATGAACACATCGAATGGTGTTCTCAAGTTCATTAGGAATATCTCGATGATTTTTCCATCCTTCTTATGATAGTGCTTTCCACATTCACCCAATTTCAATTGGAGTTCCTTGACATGTGCCAAATTCCTCCATTCTTTCCAAAGAATGAGGATTGAGAGAGATCAACTCTTTCTCCAACTACATGACATGGATCTCCTCAACTCAGTCGAACAACGAATTCATATTCTCCATACTTGAAGAGGACAGTCTATTCCACTGAGGTGAAAATGAATCTCTTGCGAGATGTAGTTAGTGATGACTCCTACAACATCATCCTTCTTCCCATCACCAATGAAATTTTCTTGGTTGCTTGTTGGCTCTGGAATTGTCACCTTTGTATACTATCACAATCCTTTGCTCTTTAGTAGGGTTTCCATATCTAGTGCCCATACTACATAATTTGATCCGTTCATAACAACATGATCAATATTAGAAGTCATATTCAATATCTGGATAGACTGGTATGTTTCAATAAGTTCCAATCATCAAACCATCAGCCCAAGGTCAATAACGCAACATATCCGACTCAACAAGGTTTGCAGATAACAGGTCAAGGTTTTAAATCATCCACTCCTATACCATGTTGGGGAATAGGGTGGAACATGACATGAAACAAGGGACACAATACTACAGATAATTGAAGAGGAAAAACAAACTTCAAGGATACAGGTGGTGTCTAAAGACACCATTATAACACTTAAGCAAAGTGCACTATGATCATAACATCACTATGCATGTTGCACATCTTTATCCACATGACACTACTACATATTGTAAAAATTCCAACGTTTTATTTGCGGCGTTATGGATAAAATTGTCCATATTGTCGCAAAAT
>CBVK0100300090.1:0-13252 GCA_900067695.1 Picea abies
GGACCTATGGGCCTCGAGACATGATCTCCTAGTTATCCCTAGAAAATGGGGATAACAGGCCTCAAGAATCCAATGTCCATGTGGTGTGTGTCGAAACTTTGAGTTGAGGCGACCAAAGGATGAATCCATTGAAGGAAAAGGAAAATAAATATTTATTTATGTTCATGTTCTTGTTGTTGAGATATCTATCTATTCTATCTATGATTAATGGAAGTGTGTGAAATGATACCCTTCCATTGATCATTTAGAGAAGGGGTAAGTGTTATAGCATCTTTAGCCACCTCATTTAGCTAAGATGCACTTTATTAACTTTGATGTATTCTCTTCTTGATTTTGGATGAATAATTCCACTCCTAACTTTGTAAAAAAACCCTCCTCTACATACACTCATTGGTTTCCTTCACTAAGGGAGAAAGTACTCGCTGCTTGCATTAATGAAAGTAGTAAGTGCCTTCACAAGTGAGTAAAAAAAATATAAAATCATGAAATTATGTTCTCCTGCGTAGACTTTACAAGAAAATTAGTTCCATAACTTCCCAATTCCTATTAGAAACGATCTTAACCATCTTGAAATAGTATAAATAAGACCTCAAAGGAGGAAATTTGACACATAATCCATGTGACACTAGATTTATCATCTGATCCTGATTAGTCGACAATTTCCATGGTTTTTATGAGTAGTGTCTCCTTGAGTATTCCCATTTTCATCCTTTTCCATCTCCCACTTTACGAGATATATATCTACGACAACCTTTTCTTTCTCTTCTTTGAGCGGAGTGAAACATTGGAAGTCCAAATTCTTCCTTCCCCGGGCCACTCAGGACTACTTGACCTCCAGTGTTCCACATCACTCAAAGAAGAGAAAGACAAGGATGGTTTAGATCTCTATTTCAGAAAGTGGGAGATGGAAAAAGAAAAGAATGAGAATACTTAGGGAGATGCTAGTCATAAAAACCATGGGGGAATTTCCTTGACAATCGAGATTGGATGATAACTCTAGTTTCACATTGATTATGTATCAAGTATCCTCCTTTGAGGTCTTATTTATACCCTTTTGAGATGGTTAAGACCATTTCTCATGGGAATTATGAAGTTATGGAACTAATTTTCCCATAAAATCCACGTGGGAGCACGTAATTTTCATGATTTTTTTTATTTTTTTACTCACTTGTGAAGGAACTCACTCATTTCCTGAAGGCAAGGTGCAAGTACTCCCTTCTTTAGTGAAGGAAACCAACAAGTGTATGCATAGGAGGGATATTTTGCATAGTTAAGAGTAGAATCAATCATCCAAACTCAATCATAGAATGTGTCAAGTCTAATAAAGAACATCTTAGCTTAATGGGATGGTTAAATATGCTATCACAGTAAGCATCTAGAGAATGATCCACCCAAACTACACAATGTTAAACACCTAACCTTGCATTAAACTTGCCAATATCCACACTATCATCAACATTGTTGAGGTGGCAAACACATATATATTTTATAATTTTTATTTGTTTTAAAAAATGAAATACGATGTTTAATGAGCAAACTGGTCTAATAAAAAACCTTCCACCAGTTGAAATACTAAAGTACAAATAAAATTCAAATAGTAGTAAAATATTTTCCTAGAAAAAAGTAATAAATTTGCAAATATTAGAAAAAACTTAGGAAAGTTTTGAGATTTTTTTTTGTTTTAGAGTACTAAAGTCTTATAGGCAAGGACAAAAAAAAAACCATCCTATCAAATATTATATGTGTTAAAATATGTAAGGTTTGGTAAAGCTTCCAGAAACAAACCATTATGTCAAATATCATATATGTGTTAAAAGGTATTGGGTATGGTAAAGCTTCAAACGATACAATTGTGCGTGTGAAAGACATTAATTAGATTCTTTATACAATATGAACCATTTATTATTATTGAGTCCAACTTAGATATCTAAGTCACTATTTTCATTATCCCAATTTAAATTTTACTTAAATATGTTTGATTTTTTAAAAATATATCCTATTTCTATGAAATTTTTTTTTATGTGGTTTCATATTAAATTCAAGATGTCAATACATTCATATCGAATACTTCTTATCAAGATAGTTTGCAAAGTGTCTTTATTGAGTTTACTTTGTTTTGACCTTTGCAAATCATACTAGAACCTTTCCACATAGTTTTCTAAACTCCCATCCTCCTTTTGAGTCATTTTAAATATTTATTCATGTAAGTCTCAAGGCTTTCAATACTATCGATATATTTTTAGGAAGGCTTGTCTCATTTCATCCCATGTATGGATGGTCTTCCCTCCAAGCCTTATGAACCAGTGAAGAATTGCATTGTTTAAGGTGGTAGGGAACAATTTGAATTTCTCAACATCCAAAGTGTAATCATAACTTCTTCATAAAATGTTAAACTCAAAAATAAAGGTATTTTGATCCTCACTAGAGTGACCATTGAAAGTTGGCATATATGATGGAGAAATAGTTTTCATTAGTGCCACACCATGGTCACTAATTGGAAACTTAGAGGTCACAATCTCTTCATAATATGATCCAATTCCTTGTTCATCTACCATTTTGTATAGAGGATTTACAAAGGGTGGTTCCCCTATGTTATCAATTCCTTAAATAAAATGGAACCCTAAGAATATTCTACCTTGTGAACTAGATTCTTTTGATAATAATAATCCTATCGACCACTAATTAACTCTTTAGTTTTTTCTTCGACTGTAGGAATTGATTCTTCTTCTGTTGTAGAAGAAGGTTCTATAGAAACTTCAAGTATGGATTTCCTTGCTCAATCTAGGTGAGTGTTTACCTCATAACATTCTTCTTCTTCTGATCTACCTATGAATTTATTAGTAGATCAAGGGGTTCTTACTGCACCACATGCTCGTGATTTTGTATTTCTAGTTCTTTTCATGCATTGATATGCTTCTAATATATATGTAAAACAATTCATATGAGATACTACAAGGAGGAATGATGAATTTCCCTACAATGCAAATCCCCTTACCCCATGTTATATAATTCAACAAAATAACTTCTTAAACCCTTTTGACACCTCCCCAATAATGCCACCCAAAAATGACAGGTCTTCTATATACCTTATTATTTCTAATAGGGTATTTAACTTATGAGTCCATTAGATTACCAACTTAGGGTTGTTATGCTTGTGAGGTATTGTGCAAAGTATATGCAAGACTTCATAATTGTTTGAAAGGTTGAATATGGATATGTTAGCTATGCACTACCTAGAAATCCAATTCTACTTATGATGAAATAAAGTTGATTTAAACTACAAGAAAGTGGGAAATTCAACCAATACAATGCATATTAATTTAGCATATTGTGATTATCAACTATAATATCGGTAGCATGTAATCTTATTGACACACACAATGATATGTAGAAATTGATTCATCCACTATAAATGAAACTTAAAAATATAGTTAGGATACTAGAACTAAATTATACTATAATGTAAACAATACTGAAAAAAATTAAACTAATAAATAGGAAATAAATAACACAACACCTACCTCTCTAGAATGGGCCCTTCCTTTATAGTTCTATGTGTTGGGAGAACTTTAATAATTAACTCGCACTCACATTAATATGAAATTGAGGAATCCATAGGTAAGAAAAATGAGAATAAGAATTATTGAGTATTTATTTGTGAATTTATAGAGTAACAATGTATTAGGTGTCTAAATACATAACCATATCTCTTCCTCCCTCTAAGAGGTGGGTGAAACTTAATATAGGTGAAATCCTTTAAATTCATATTAAACATAATTAAATGGAAATGTTCTTGAGAATCGAAGATTCTCAATCCATTGAAAAAAAAGTCTACATAATAGAAAATAAATAATAAAATAGAGCAATGGAAGTGGTTTTCTCGTAAATGTCCTAATAGGTGGCAACATATTCCATGGATTTATTTTTTTGAATAACCATATGATGCGTACCTATCACTAGATGGAATATTCCTGAGGTTTTTACTCCATTGTTGATTGTGTAGTGAGTTGCTCTGTAAAACATTGGTCTTGATCTGTAGCAGCAAATGCATAACAACCATAACTCATGGTTTGATATCAATGGCATTCATAACAATGGTGTGTATCAACTAGACTAGTATAAAGGTAACACATGGAGTTGGCTGGAACATGGATCTGTAGAACCTGGTTCAATGGAAACATAGGATATGTAGCAATCGTGAATTGCAGATCCACAACAAAGAAAGATATGATGACTGGACTATGGAAGCTCCATAGCAATTGATTCAACAACAAAATGGAAGACTTGTAGCATATATCTTGTTGGTCAAATTGATGTACATTAATTATCAATATGTATGCTCGTAATCTTATGAGATGTTGGAAAAATATATGCAGACTAGGTAAGAAAACTATAACCTATAAAAAGCTCTATGTTTGACAAGTTGTTTCCAGAAATTGAAATCAAGAGTATGCATATGCTCTATTCTTTAACCAATCGATTACAATGTTTTTATTCAAATTTCGAGTGATCCATTTAACTTACTCATTCACTTAATTTATTCTTGTTGTATTATCAAACTGAAATGTAAAATAAATTGAAATTGCAATGCAAAACTAAGCCTAACGAATCTTGTGGTTGTGGGTTGAAGTATCCTGACTTTTCAGTTTCCTTGAGATTCTTATGTTATCAACACCAAGATCATTGGGAGTAAATAAACAAAAACACTACCAGAATTATGTGTGCACACCTACTGTTCATGCTATTAATTAAACGCGTAAACAAATATGAGTAAAGGAAGAAGTAAAATGACTGTGTAAAAAAATAAAAGTAAGGACATAATTCAAATATTGATTTCAGGAAGGAAATCAAAGATACAAATTGAAATAATTGCAATTATAACTACTCAAATAGATATACGGTATGGAAATGATAACTAAAATTACAAAAAGGAAAGGAAATATGTAGGGTATACTGGAGAGATGGGGCCTGCCTCTTCCAGCACACTCTGCAAAGAAACTACATTGCATTATAGGATATTTGCAAGATAATCATCCTTTAATTCATCATCCAAATGGAGAATTGCAGAGAATTTCTTACAGTCTTTGCACAAGGGTTACAACCATAATAATGAGCATCCAATCCAACCAAGGACATCTTACAATGCTGGCGGCTCTTGTATTTATAATTACATTCTTCAAACCATAGAAATAAATTTTTATAACCACATAATATCCCTCTCAATAAGAAGATCATTCCATTTGGAATTTTGCTAAGTTAAGACAAGAATAATTTCATCGTGTTGGATTGATGATGAATAAGGAGTGTCGGTTTTCTTGTATAATCGTTGGGGGAGATGTGTGCATACAAATTGAGAATTTGTTCCACACAATCAGATGAGTTTGTTGGAAAAATAGAGTGAGTTGAATATGGTTTTGTATGGATATTAGTGCCTTTCTTGATGGTCGTTGGGTTTATTTGAGCAACATGGAATCTCAACAACTTCATGCCCAATAAAACCCATATGCTCGATTTTTCCCTCAGGAGGCACAACTATCCTGAATGTGGAGGTACTACTGGTTTATCCGTAGGTGGTGGCCACTACCAGATTTCCTGTAGATGACACACACTACCATATTTCTTGTACGTGGCAGCCACTACCATATTTCTTGTAGAATTTTATAAATATAGTTGGACCTCCAAAATTAATTAGGAAAACACAAAATCCATCCTAAGTAACCATCAAAACATTGAAAATCATTGAATTTAATAATCACATGTCTCTCTAAGATCTTATGATGAAAAGTGGACAATATTTGGAGATGTAAATGATAAATGAATGAGAATGGAAGGTAAAAGTGGTGACAATAAACTTAAATGATCATTGTAAACATGGAGAAACTGAGGCTCAACATCCCCACACTCAATTCTTTGCATGTCCTCATGCAACAAAGATACAAATGAATATTTGCCTTGATCAAAATGTGTAGTCTTCATTTCCCTATATGACATGATTGTTTCTTGCCTTCTTTTTCAAAATTTTTTTTTCTTAATATGTATCTTTTAGTTTTATTTGTTTTTTTTTCTTTTTACTTTAGTAAGGCCAAGAGGAACAAAACTTAAGGATCTAACCAATTTTTTTGTTCTTCATGATGTACACAAGACAAGAAAATTGGAATAATATATTTTCTTTGGAATCTAGAGTACATCATAATACTTGAGTGGGAAAGATTTGTCTTACCCTGGAGTTCCTCCAAAGTTTAACGATGCCAAATGAAAAAAGGTAACCGTGGATGGACAAAATAATCAAGGGAGGTTAGATAAAATGGATAAGAAAGTGAAATGTGAAGGAAAAGAGCTTCAAGAGATCAATGTGCATGAATTCCCAAGTTAGATTACTACATAGAAATAGAGATTGCTTACCCAACTACTTTTGTGGATACAAGGAACTTAGAAT
Organism: Picea abies; assembly: GCA_900067695.1. NCBI lineage: Eukaryota > Viridiplantae > Streptophyta > Pinopsida > Pinales > Pinaceae > Picea > Picea abies. The sequence goes on from CBVK0100300090.1 coordinate 6,437, forward strand.
GTAAAAAACAAAGAACGTGCTACTTGAAATTTGAAAATGATGATATTTTATAGGAAAGACTACATATTCTTTGTGGATGTCTGAAATAAGGTTGTTGATGTTGAATTCTAAACTTTGAAGAGGAGGAGATGATCTACTGAAAAAATGTAAATGCAACAACAAAAATGGACTATTGTATGGATGAATGAACAACGAAAATTGTCTCAAGCTCTGTAATGAGATAGTCTTCTGCAAGGATAAAACAATCTCACATAGAGTTTCTCTTTTTGAAACAATCTACCTTTCTTACTCCAACAATCGATATGCCTCTTTTATTTGCAAAGAAAATCAAAAGGCTACAACAATTGTACATAAGATGAAACCATAGAGTATTCAAGTGTTCCAAACCGGTGGTACAATTTTTGTCATGTGAATGAATGTGTTGAAGTCAAACATGAGAAAAATTTGTTGGATTACTGGCCATTGATGTATGTCATTAATCAACAAGAGACAACTCACCAATGATAACAATGAGTGTCAAGGTATCATAGTACATTTTGACAAGTAGAAATAAATGAGATTAAATAGAGTCAACTGCAAAGTTTGACAATTAGGATACATTGGTGCATTCTCATTGTTGTCAGCAAGGAAACCTAGCTCACCAATGATAACAATGAGTGTCAAGGTATCATAGTACATTTTGACAAGTAGAAATAAATGAGATTAAATAGAGTCAACTGCAAAGTTTGACAATTAGGATACATTGGTGCATTCTCATTGTTGTCAGCAAGGAAACCTAGCATTAATGCATGCAAGATCCAAGGTTCTATAAAAACATCTAGTCTCAAACCTATTTAATGTGTTGAATTCGATGGGACAAGACTTGTTAGAAGGAGGTCCTTAATGAATCTCACATCATCTAACGTGGTCATAAAACAAAGTGATTTTGAAGAGCCATAATTTAAAAAACTGAATTGATTACATGATGTATAAATGTGAACTCTGCCCGTTAGAAATCCAATTTTCAGATACAAGTCATTCTTGGGTGCGTCAAATAATTGGTTTTCACAACTAAGCTTAATTTTGTCTTTACTTTTTTCGATATATATATATATATATATTTTGTTATGTTAAGGGAAATAGAAGAAGGAATCAAGAATAAGGAGTAGGAGTGGCAAGGTGTCCTTCCTCACTTACCACTTCCATATCATTTTTCCAAAGTACATCTACAATGAAATCATCTTTGGAGATAGGTTTGTGATACAACCTCAATCTGCGACCATTTACTAAAAAGGATACATGATCTTCATCAATTGTATTAATCTACAATAACACATTCTAAAAAACTATATCTATTTCATAAGGCCCTAATCAATGGGTGGAAATATTTCCTTTGAAAATTTTAAACTTGGAATCGAAAAGGAGAGCCTAGTGATTTGATTTGAATTGCTTTTTGCTGATGAATTTATCGTGCGATCTCTTTATTTGTTGTTGAACAAGGTAAGTCTACTGAATGAAATCTTGTCTGATCTGATCTAATTTATTAAGTTGTACTATCATTTGTTGTTGTGCATCTGAGAGGTTCAATCCCAATCGAGTTGTTGTCCCAAAAGTTTTGGTTTGAAATTCTATGGGTAGAAGGACCTGATTTCCGTAAACCAACTCACAGGGTTTGAATCTAGTAGTGTTCCTCCAAGTAGTTTTATAGGCCCACAATGCTTCAAGTAGTCGATTTTCCTAGTATCTATGATGAATCTGAATTGTCTTTGTCAAAATGACTTCTAGGAATTTATTGGTGGATTCTACCTGTCCATTAGCTTGTGGATGGTATGGGGAAGAAGTCGTGTGCTTAATTTGGTATTATTGGGTGATATATTGGATTATATTTAACATGAATTGAGTCCCTTGATCCATAAAAATTTATCTAGGCACACCAAATTGAGTGAAAATATCTTCATAAAGAAAATATGAAACTATCTATTCATTAGATTTAAGTAAATTTTTGGCTTCTACACACTTAGTAGTGTAATGAGTGCATACAAGAATGTACCTTTTATTTCTCGACATGTGAGTGATAGGCCCAACAAATTTTAAGACCCACTTTTTAAATGGTTTTATATGTACCTTAGGATGCAAGGGCATCTCGTCGACCTGAACTGGTCATCCCATTCTCTGACAACTTTCACAACTTTTCACGTACTTCTTGGCTTCCTTGAAAAGGGTGGGCCAATAGTACCCTAAATGAAATACCTTATAAGTTTTCCTTTTTTTGGTGAAGTTAACCCCACATGACTCATCATGGAATGCAATTAATACATCAAACATTTCATCTTCTCAGAAACACCTTCGAATGATGAGATATGGTCTAGTGCAAAAAAGATGCCCACCAACCTATGAGTAGGTAGCACTTAACTTGATAATCTTTTGTTTCTCCTTGGATGAAAAGTGTTGAGGTGTCCTTCTAGTAGCCAAATAATCGGTGATATCTATAAACCTTGAGAGTGAGTGGATACAACAAATAAATTAATTAAATATAAACCGTGGAGAGTGAGTGGATACAACAAATAAATTCTTATGGAAAGTTATCATCTACAAGAGTGATTTCACCTTCATTATGTATTCTCAAAAGGAAATCTACAACTAGATTTTCTTTACCAGGTTGATCCACAATGGTGATATTGAATTCTTGCAACAAAAATAACCATATATTAATCCTACCATTAGTGATTTTTTTGTTCATTAAATATCTAATGACAGAGTGATCAGTGTGAATGAATACCTCATAACTAGTAATATAATGCCTAGACTTGCTTATTGCATGAACAACTGCTAAGAACACTTTTTCAGTGATAGAGTAATTAATTTCAGTAGGTGTGAGGTTCTTACTAACAAAGTAGATGGCATAATGGGACTAGTTTTCTTTCTTCCATAAGATAGCTCCAAGAGTGGTATTAGAAGCATTCGTGGAGATGTGAAATGGAAGAGACCAATTTGGTCCCCTCATAATCGGTGCAACAAAAATATTTCCTTTTAAAGTATCTAATGCACGTTGACATTGATCATTCTATGAAAATTAAGCATCTTTATAAAGAAACTTAAACAATGGTGCAATAATCTTTGTAAAATTTTCTACAAATCTTCTATAATAACCAACAAATTCAAGAAAATTTCTTACCTCTTTCAGAGTGTTAGGCACTAGGAGTTTTGAAAGAACTTCTGGTTTTTTTTGTATCTATCTCAATCCCTACAAAATAGATAACATATTCAAGAACAAAACCTTTGGTAGAGACATGAGGAATTTTTCATGACTTAAAGAAAGGTTGCTTTCTTGGCATATGATTAATACTTTTATAAGGTTCTCTAATTCTCCCTCAAATGAGTCAATGTAGACAATGAAGTCATCCATATACACCACAAGGTAATCATGGATTAATTCCAAAAATATTCCTAGAACTTCTCTCTAGAATGTGGTCATAGCATTACATAATATTAAGGGTAACAATCGATAAGAAAATGTCACCCATGGGCACATGAAAGTAGTTTTATCTTGGTTCTCTAGTGCAATCCGAAGTTGGTTGTAGCCACTAAAGCCATCCAAAAATGAAAAATACTTCTTTTCCACTAGGGTATCTAGAACCTAGTCGATGAAAGGAAGAGGGAAATATTCCTTCATGGTGTATTTTTTCAAGTCTCGGTAGTACAAACAAATTATCCATTTATTTCTCATTTTGGGGACTAATGTGAGAGGTGAGACCCATCTACTGTCAGAAATTGGATAGATAAACTTGGCATCAAGAAGATTTTCTAATTCATCTTTAACTACTTGTTTAAGGGTTGGGTTCATATGCCTTTCGGGATTCCTAACAGGACATGCATCACTCTGAATATAAATATGATGAGAGTAAGTATTAGGGTGTATTGATTTCATAACTTGGTAGTCCCATGTGAAATATTTTTATTGTTCTTGTAAAACTTGGATTCGCTTTTTCTGTTGAGATTTAGTAAGCTGAGAATTTATGTGTAATAATTTACCTTGGCTTATCTCAACAAGCATGTTGTAGCACTTTTTTTTTCTGCGTGGTGGCTTCTATAGTATTGCACAATGAATATAGGGCTATAATATCAGTAGTTCCATGTACATCGGTTTCAAAAATATGATCTAATGGAAGAGAAAACAAATCAGAGTTCAATGTAAAATCTAAATTGCAGAGAAAGGTGATGATTTGGTTCTCCTATGTATATCCTTTAAAGTTTATTACCCGATCTACTATAAAGACTGGATGTACACATCTCTCATCACTATCTACATTATCATACCACAAAATATTTTGCAGTCCAGTGAGAGGTTTTGCAGGTGGGTATACGACCACTTGTTTTATTGGATCTGCATGTGAAATAAGCATGTTTATAGATCTACAACCTATAATGGTGTCTTTGGTAGCAATCCATGACCTAAAAATGATGACGATATTTCCTATAGAATTATACTTGGGTTGTAATACCATAAAGTCTACTAGTTACTCCCATGAATCCTAAGAGACATTAACATCATCTAATACTCCTCTTCTTTGATCTTAGATCTATCGGTTAGTTCAAGGACAATGGGAATTATACGAAAGTTAGGAAAATTCAATTTCTCCATGGTTTGTATGTTCATGATGTTAATGTATTCTCCAAGTTCAATTAATGTATTCAAAACACATATCCCATTAATATACATATAGAGAATGGGGTTACCAAGATATGTACATTTATCTACAAAGATCTGTCCAGACATCAAGTCTTCATATTTTCCAATAAATTGAATGGTGGGTGGTTCATTATTCTTTCTTCCTGAATCGTTTAAGAATAATTCGTTTACTTCTTTTGCATAGATAGGTATGTCTTTAAGGGATTCTAGCAAAGGAATTTTTATGCAAACATTTTTTAGTTTGGTTATTAAGTCATATTCAGAGAGAGCTATCAGTTTGTTTAGGCTTAACCTCTCTAGATAGGGAGGTTCTTTGGAGGAAGAGGGTTTCTTTGAATCAATAGTTGTTTACTTGATTATGATGGAAGTTTCATCATTGGTTTTATTATTGGAAGTTGCCTCCTTTGATTCTTCTTCAATGATGACTGGGGATTGTTTTTGAAACATTTTTCTTAATCACAAGTGAATATCTTGTAGTCCTATTGGTGCGACCAGGTAGATAGGAAAAGGTGGTAGCTCGATGCCAAAAGAAAAATAATATACCTTATTATTGGGATTAGGAACAATATGCACATGGAGTTTTGTAGGCCTAGGAGGTTGGCTACATGGAAATTTCAATTGTTGGGGTTGCGTAATATGTTGTAGAAATTGTGTTGGATAACACCGTGAATAAAATTGTGTTAAAAATTGTGAATATTGTTGAGTTTGCATGGGATAGGAATAGACTTGCATATTCCCATAGCTCGGTCCTCACCATCCTTACTTCCAAGGATGGATTTTATGTTGGGGCCATGCTTTCCATGGAATTGTGGGATTCCAAGGTGAATATTGTTTTCCATAGTAATTTGAAGAATTTGAAAATGCAGGATCTGATGACATATCTGGTGGACAAGGCTTCCATTGCCTCTTTGGTGCCAAGGTGTTCTATTGTCTCATTCACTCCTTGGTATATTTGTTTTAGTCTGGGTAAATAAGGAAATTTTTTTGTCAAGTGTTCACCTGTACAAATATCACATATATCGATGTTATTCAAGGGGCACTCTTTTAACCTATGTCTTTTCCAACACCTAGGTAAAAATATAGATAATGATGCATTTTGTTCCTCTTAATTTTTCTTAATATACAAAGTATCAAGCTACAAACTAAGGGTGCCAAGAATGTCATTCTTGAAGTTTTCCAATAAATTTCCTAACTCTACCCTAGTTACATCACTACTTGATCTAGATCTAGAAATTATGGAAAAAGAATCATGAGGTCCCTTACTGGATCTCGCTTGGCTTCACAAGTACTTTTTGCACATTTTAGAGATTCCGTCAAAAGATAACTGGGAAATATCCCTAGAACCCATCAAATTAAGTACATTAATTGATTCATCTAAAATACCTATTAAGAACATGGTCCTAATAGTTTCCATATTCAATTTGTTCTTTTTGTATATTTGAATATTATACAATAACCTTTTTGGGTAATCCTCTAATCTCTTATCTTCCTAAATTTGTGTCATCCTAAAAAAATATTCCCTTAGGTCCCAAGACTTACAATACTCTTGGTATTTTCTAAGAAAATAAGTTCTCATAACATCCCAAGTTCCAATAGTATTCCCTCCTAGCCCCATAAACCAACACAAGGTTGAGTCTTTGAGAGTGGCAAGGAATAATTTTAATTTTTGAGCATTGTTACAATAATCGTAACTTCTGCAGAAAATATCAAGTTAAAGAATAAATGCATCAACGTCTTCATTCACCATACCATAGAAGTGGGGTAGCATAGAGGGAGGAGTGTTTTCCATTTTTACATTTCTTGTATGGTTCACTATGGGGAACCCAAAGGTTACCTCTCCTTCTACATTACTTTCATAATTTGCATTCAAGTGGACTTCTCCTTCTGCCATGTTTTTACCCCAACCCTAGAATAGAATTTACTCTATTTTCAATGGATATTTTGGATCTCAAATTGAATTGATTTCTTCTCCTTTTTCTTCTTGTTGGTATCTCCAATCAGAGTTTCCTAAGCTGTAGGATTTGTAAAAATGTGTTCTAAAGTTGCACTTGGTGTAGATCCTTGTCCTTCAGGGTTATCTATGGTTGATTTTTCTTTAGGTTCTGGTGGATCCACTGGTCTTCTTCATGTGTTCCTCCCTCTTATAG
>CBVK0100300091.1:0-13251 GCA_900067695.1 Picea abies
CCGAGATCTACACTCTTTCCCTACACGACGCTCTTCCGATCTCACAGTCCGTGGGATTCAAACCCCAGACCTCCCCCTTTGGCAATGCTTTGGTAGTGTGTGGGCTACCACTAGCCCACACGGTGGTCCTTGTATAGTCTATGGTTTTAATTGTATATAAAATGCATTGAAATGTGTTATGTGGCACGTCCAGGCTGGGGCTTAGCCCCATCCCCGGTCGCATGCTTTTATTATATATGACCACCTCTTTGTATACGGAGCACGTGTTTCAAACAACACCAGTCACACAACCATTATATATGACCGTAACATATGTTGTATGCGTGAGAGTTGGAGTTAGTTTTTCAAATGACCACAACTATGCGCCTATTTTCTCCTACCACTTGTCATCTAGCCATTTGCCTTGTGAATGGAGCCCCCTTTTGTTATAGCGCGTGGTCATATGGACCTTGTGACTGTGGTTTTGGCGGTTAGGGGCTGGAGGCTCCCTAACCGTCCTACAGTTTGGACCATTTTTCGGTTATGCGCGGTGTTGGGTTTAAACATGAATTTGGAGTGTGTTCTGGGTTCAAGCACACAGAGGTGCGTTTTGGCGAACCAGAGCCAACAAGTTTGATGGAAGAGGATGGTAGGAGACCTATCTTTCTCATTTTTTTGGCCGATTGAGGTGCCGTAAAAGCCCAGCTAGGGGTTTTTGGACGTTTTGAATCCATTGGCACTATTTTCACAGCCATTTGAAGACTTCTTTTGCAGGTTTTTAACCATTGAAGTTTCAGAGAACTCCAGGGAGCTTGAAGCCCTCATTGATTGAGGTCATGTTTTGGTGAGTCCAAGTTTGTTTTATGTGACTGAATAGTCATTTAAGGCTAATTGTTATGCTCTGAACACATTGAGACAGGTTTCAAAGGCTTTTGAGGACTTTTACAGGTGTTTTTTCCAAAGAGAAACTCAGGGAAGCTTATGGCCACATGTAGAAGAGATCATGCCTAGATGAGCCATGGTCCGTTTTCAGAGTTTTATTAGTCATTTTTTAGGTTTTTATGTGTTCTGATCCCAATGGTACAGTCTGTTTTTCCATTGGAGTTGAGTAGAAACTTGTAAAAGAACTTTTGACAAATTAATCCCAGAGAGCCAAGTCCATTGATGGAGGCTCAAGGAGATGTAGCCCGGAGAGGGGTGAACTCCTTTATCATGTTGTTATTGTTGTGAGTTTGATGGTTTATTTGCTGCAAGTTGTGTTGTTGTGTATTTATTTAAAGTACATATTTAACCATCTAAAATAACATTTCCTCACACATAAACATTCAAAAGAAGATTCATAAACTTAACACATGATTTTATCTTGCATATTTTAACACATGAAGCAAGGTCCTGTAAAGTTTATTTTCATGAAGTAGAGGGTGCTTGCATAGCATCACAAGTCAGCCTTCTATTTTCATATCACATACTTATGAAAAAACTTTGGGTTATTATCCCCGCTAGCCAACCAAATTGCCTTGATGCGCAATCGCCACTATTCTTCGACCCCTTTTAATATATTGTTCCTCTCTATTTCTATTTTCCGAAGAGATATTTTCAATTCATGATTTGTAGGATCAATTGCTACATTTATAATCGCTTCCTTAATGTCTGATTCCAAAGATAATAATTTTTCATTATTTCTGGCTAATTTCTCTTTATACCAACTAGGGATGATTTTAAGGATGAAAACTTATTTTAAAATGTATAAACCTTAGCAAATCTTACTAATCCTTCATATGCCAACTATAAATGTTTGGAAATATTTTTGTAAAAATATTCAAATTTGTAATGATTTTATACAATTTATATAAAATTTTGGCGATTTTTAAGGTAAAATATTTTATCCTATAGAATTTTGGCAAATCATTTTTAGAATGGAGAATCTTTTTTTGGGAAAAACCATGGAAAATTAGCCCATGAGAAAAATTTAGCCCCTAAAATCATCCTTGATACCAACTCTTAGTTTTTGTTTTTAGAACTTTTAACTTCCATACATTCTTGTGTTGATTGTCGCTTTTGGACAAGAAAACTGGGTCTTTCCAAACCTTATAGACGAGGTCCACAAAGTCTTGATCCTTTATCCACTGTGCATTCAACATGAAAGGGAAAGCCTTATAGTAGGGATGTAAATCCAATTGTAAAAAAAATCGGCGCATGATTGGATATAAAGGGCAATTCAACCCAGGATCTATAATGGCCAATAGTAGACAATAAATCTTCAGAAACCAGAACTCTGTCTAATCTCCTTACCACTTCCTCCCTCCCACTGTGCCCGTTCCTCCAGGTAGGAACCAACTTAGCTGGTTTGATATCAATCAAGTTATTTGATGAAAAAAAGAGTCTATAAACATCATCTGTAATCCCAATATCAGGTGTACCTCCCTAGACCTCATCCAAGGATAGTACAATATTTAGATCCCCAACAATGATTAGATGCTTGATGGAGACAATACCACTATCTCCCAACAATTTCCAGAAATGTATCCGCTCCGAACACGGTCCATATATATTAATCATCATTATCTCTCGGTTGTTTAAAATACCCTCGGCCTGTTAAAATAATACCACCTATAGTACAATATGGAGTCAATTCATAAAAAATAGGATCCCACGAGACTAACAGTCCACCCGAGGTTCCTATAGATTTTTCTGCACATGTGATCCAAGAAGGTCTCAGATGTTGCATGAAGTCCCTAGATTTTTGAGCGGTCACCAGAGTTTCTTGTAAAAATACTATATCGGGACTATTATTATCCAAGAGTCATTGGACAAAGGCCGCTTTGAGGGTGCCTCCAACCCCTCTAAAATTTAAGGTGAGTAATAGCATTATTTATCCCTTGCCAGGGCTTTCATTGCACTCTAAGAGCCCCACAATCTGTGGAGGAAGGAACCGACTCATCGGTTATAGTCACGCCTTGTGCCAACATTTTTTGGGAGCTACGAGTTTTTATAGGGGAATGTTCTACACCAATACCCCTAGACTAAGAAAATTCTTTCCCCTGTACTCCTGGAAGATGTTTGGAAGTAGTAGCCTCTGAATCCACATTGCTATGGAATGATTTCCCCAAATAGGAAGGAAATTTGATCGTTGCATAACTCTTTTGAATAAACGGTATCAGTGAGTCCAGGACAACGTTGAGAGAAAACTCTCCCTCTTCAGATTCTCTGAAGCCCGACTCTATCACCGGGTCTAATCACGGAGGTGGATTAGGTGACGACTCAAAACCCACAACCCGAAGGCTTGATAAAGTTGGAAGTGGCTCCCGAGGAGGGCCAACAGGTGTGGTTAAAAGAGGATCAATAGAAACGTACAAAGACTGTTTATTCGGCTTTGTAAGCAGACAAATCCCAGCATCTGAAAGCGGCGGGGCCTCCCCCACAAGAGGGTTCTTTCTGAAGTCCCCAATGTCATTACCAATAACTGTCGAAGTATTTTCTTGTAGACAACTAGAACTTTCCAACACATCTCTTTCCCACAGGGATAAAGACATAAAAACATTTGGGCAAAAGAATTTTTGTTTACCTATAAAAGACAATGCCTCTTCGAACTGGGAGCCTACCTCAGGACCTTAGTGTATCTGACCATAACCAAGAGAGTCCTCTTCATTAACATAATCTGGTGGGTCCTCCTGCAGGATAGAGTCTTCTATTTTTTCTTCATGCACCTTTCCAGTACAATCACGACGTAGATGACATGTGCCTCTACACCAACTACAATGAAATGGAACACCCAAATAGTCCAAACACTGAGAGAAGTGATGACCATGCCACTCAATAACAATTTCTTCCGAGAGACCTCCATGATTATCAACTTCAACTAAGATCCTTCCAACTTTCCTTAGAGATTTTTCCATGTTTGAACTATCTAGCGTGATGTATCGCCCCAGGGATTCTCCAATTGCCCTCAATGCACCTTCATTCCACATGTGTAGGGGAAAACCTAGAAGGAGAATCCACAAATGTCGAAACTGGAAGTATTCAGTTCACGGGTCGAAGGCCACCCTCCACAGCTTTAACATTAGTGTACGTAATCACCCAAAACTTGTTTAACAATAAATATGCATCTTCTGGGGTCTTGCAAACAAATCCCATCCACCCCTTTGTAAGAACAAACATCTCGGGCTCATAACTAAGAATAGGCACCCAACTTTTTGTTATCCAACCCTGAACTGGGCTATCTACAAGATAGGAATAGGACAACCTACCCACCAACCCACACATAGCCAGCCTACAGGTTTCTTCGAGACCCACATCCAAGCCCATAACCATCCTCCTAATCCACTTATTTGGATTCCACACCCTCCTTGTAACCCCAGTCGGATTAGTGGGTATTTTAGAATTCCTGAAACTAGTTGAATGGCTACCTCCTCTATAACCCGACTTTGTAGCAGTATCAACCTTGGGCACCCTGTTTGGAATCTTTGTGCTTGCATCCACAGAGGGAAAGGATGGAGGATTCAGACTCGGAAAGGTCTCTAGTAACGGAGAATCCCCAGGCACAAGTATCTGAGGAGGGACGTCAAATCCGGTAGAATGGTTTAGAGTATGTGAGTTATGATTAAATGTGCCCAGTGACCCACTCAATGAATCAACCTTTAAAAATAGACTTTCCTGTTGCCAACTTAACTCATCTTCTGGGCTCATTAAAACCCTGACGTCTCTAGTTAAGTCTGTAACAGGTGGAGAAACCATGCTTACAACACCTGTTTGGCACTAAAGCCAAATTAATAATGGTCCATAAATCCAAGAAAGAAGTAGATAAAAGGTGGCAGGATTTAATCAAGGTGATTAATAAGACAAGACCCATGATACTTAAAATAAACGAGCTCCAAAAAAGACAAAGTAGGTGGTTCAGTTTCCTAAACTGACAATGTAAAGGTAATAACCCCAGGGAAGTGAAAAACTAAAGGGAAACAAAGGATAATAATGCCAGTCAAAATATAACTAGAAAACTTGAACGCCAAGGATGGCAAACACCACACTAGAAGATACTAGAACACGAAAATGGCACTAAAAAGGAGTTTTGTGCACCCAAAAACACATTCAGCTTCCAGAAGTAACTTTAAACTTCGCCACGATGTGAATTCCGATGGCTCTAGTAGCTGAAAACTCGCCATTTTTAAGCCTTCAAGCTTTCCCACCTCCACACCAGTTCAAAAACCCTACCAACCAACTCACATAACTACTCCACATACTTTACCCCATCATAATAACACAAACAAATTAACTCATATAACATGCTCCCCACTAATAATGACCTTATATGTAAAAGGGATTTCCCATGAGCTTAGCTTCCATAAGAAGTGAGAAAAGCACGAAAATTAATTTATATTTATATTTAATATTCTTTACTAATTTTTTTATTTCCTACACTACGGAGTTTGTTTATATTTTAATTTATAGATTATTTTAAAAATATATTATATTGATTAATACGTGTTGCTTGCCAACGTTTCACATTTCCACGACGTAAAACAAGATGTAAAACAAGATTAAAGTTTTGATAATGTAAGTATAACACAATTACGCCGAAAGACGTACACCTATTGATAATGGACAGATTTAATAGGGGTTTAGTGTTTAATAAGTTTTCTATGGACAGTATTAAATATGGCTAGAATATTCTTAGTAGTCACACAAAATAAATGGCTGTGATTTCAATCATTAACTTCCTAGCTATTATAAAGACATCAGTTTATGTTTACTTTTTTACATTTACCTAATCATATTTAAAAATTACTTTGATAGCTAATTTATTGCCACTTAAGTGATTAACAGAAATTAAAATATTAACACCAGATAAATGAAGCCCAACAATTTATTTGTTAATAGAAAATAAAATTTAATATATTCTTTTAAAGATTCATTTCATCTTTTCAACCTTTGGCGTTCACCAGCAGCTATTTTGCTGCTGTGCTAGTTTTAAAACAAACAAATAAAACTGAAAACTTAAACTCATTATTCGGGCGAATCGTTTCAGCTCCAATCATTTCCGACCCACTCAAAAATCAGAATAAACCTGTAAAAACCCCTCCAATTTTTTTCGAGTGCATCGGAGGGATACGTCAGAGAGCTCTGGCAGATCGCTGTGTTATACATTGATCCGCTGGGCTTTCGTTTAGTCTGGTATTAAGGTCCATCGTTGGAAATGGAGGATTGTACTTCGTGGCGCGATTTGCCAGAGGATTTGCAGGAGCAAGTATTGGCACGGCTCCCTCTCGAATGCGTTGGTAGATTTTGCACTGTGTGTAAAGAATGGAACGCCCTCCTTTCATCTACCAGATTTATAACAACTCTATGGGCCCAGACACCTCCCAACAGAAACCCATGGCTCCTTTCCGTTGCACGCGATGCCGATGGCGGCATTGTTTGTAAGGGTTACAGCTTCATCACAAAAACTTGGGAGAAGCGCTTCTCCTTTTCCTTCCTACAGGCAGCTGTTCGTAATGTAACACTTTATTGGGTAGCATCAGCAGCAGGCCTATGTATAGTGGACGTTGAGCCAGAAGATTCAAGACGTGAAATTTCTCCCGGAGAAGATAGTTTTCTCTGCAATCCTCTCACACGAACATTCCTGAAACTTCCGAGTATTTCATCCCGGGAGAGCATAGGAATAGTGGGAGGGGAGGGCGACCGCTACAAAATTGTGGCGTTCAGCGAGTGGCGCGATGGCGGGCATATGAAAGTGTCAATTTATGATCCCTCTCAAAAGAAATGGACGATTGCAGGACAGCTGCCAATGAATCTGAGAATATCTAACAGAAGAATGGTTTCCTGCAAGGATTCTGTCTATTGTTTCGTGGAGATGGAAGATCGGGAGCCGGGCATTGTGGGCTTCAATATTCGAGATGGCACATCCACTGTAATACCGTTGCCCGAATTGAGTGATGTCATCACGCCTCATTTTTTCGCCTCTGGAGAGCGGTTACTACTTGTGGGATGCATCGATATTGACGTTCAAGTTGAAGTGGGGGATGAGTCTCAGTTTGAAGATGAGTCTGAGTTTGAAGATGAAGATGAGCATCTGGTTATTTGGGAATTACAGGAGAACATGGCTCGTTCGTCCAACTCCCCTCCGTCATCATTGTGGAAAGAGATTGCCAGGCCGTCATCAGGGTGGATCTGGTCTTTTGACTGCGTAGGAGCAGGGGATTATGTGTTTTTCTTTCCATATTCGAGCAGATATAGGGATATTTTGTCTTACAATTTAAGCGAGCAGTTATGGCAAATTTGTGAAAGACATGACCGTTATTCCGATCTCGTTGCATTTGAACCGAGGCCCGATGTGAAGGTCGAGTAAACAAAACCATCGTGGTAATATGATCGATGTATTAGCATTTTCTTAATTTTATCACAGAAATAGTTTTATGTATGGCTAGCTTATAAATGTACCTATGTTGGTTTGTAAATTTAGCGATGATGGTTATTAATGCTATTGGAATGGATGGCAAGGGGTGTAATTGGAAGTGTTTAAGAAATAAAACAAGATAAGAATTTGGTTGGAAGAGCTGTAAGGTATATTTGACATATGTATTCATATGAAGATATCAATATATTACATAGATGTGACCATTTTCAGATTTAGATTGAATGGATAATTTATTAGAGGATAATTAAATAAGAATTATAACTAATAAGAAGACGATCTCGGATTTTGTGATTGTCTAGGGACTTACGGTCTAATATTTTGCTCCTCAATCACAACTCTAAATAATTATACGAGTAAGGCAACATGAATTGGTGAATAAACCAATATCATCTTCAATTTTTTATTTGAAACTTCTAAATTGAGCTTTGATGAAGATGCCCCTGAAAAACCACCACATTTGAATGTTGAATGGTTTATGTGAAATAAATTTTTAAAGAGTAGAAATTCTAGAAGTGAAGCATTGTAATGCTCAAGACCATTTCTTGATTACTTAATATTTTAATCATTTGCCAAGTAATTTGGCTAGAAAAATATGGTGTTTTATGCTAATTCGGTGAACAAATAGAATCACCAAAGTTCTCTCTAAATTTAGAAACAATTAAGTGTCAAACAGCATCCCAATGAATAGTTGAAGAGCAATGAGAGGATTCTAGATTCTATGCTAGATCTTTCCAAATATGTTGTTTTGATGATATTGATTTAATTTGATTGAAGTGTAATTTTCTTTTTCAAGAGATAAGTTACCATTTTCAAATTTCTAAATTCTGACTAAATTTTGATTGATAGGACTTCAAAATTTGAAGATTGACTATTATCATTGATATTCTCCCTATCAGGTGCAAGGTCAAAAGTATGTGGAAGGGGTCCTATCTTGATCTTTGGATTCTTCTTCAATAGCTCTGTTATCATGTATTTGGTACCATGTATCCAATGGTTTTGGTTGACCACTAACCAAGTTCATTAATGATCCAGATTATTTTGAGAACGAAATGAAGGAAGAGATATAACAACGAAATATACAAAGATATTGCAATAACAATAGAGATACAATAATGCACAAGTTTTATTAATGAGAGAATGTACGGAAACTGTAAAATTACAGAGTGAATGACTCGCTAGAATGGTAGTAGCTTATTTATGAGAAGAGATGTGATGGCTATGCTCATTCGCAAGAAGATGATGATGTTTATAATGAGGATCTAAAGACATTTTTAACATAAATAAAATCCAAAACGCTGACCCCGGAAGATGAAACACTAAAAGGTTTGCGAGCCCCGATGGGGGTAGTTGGTACGTCAACTTCCCAAGGGCATAAATTTTGCATACAATATTTTTTTAGGGCGTTCTATACCTTGTCAGAAATTTCTAGCTGAGGAATAAATATTTTGGTTAGCCCAGACCATGCCTCTAGCTATCATCAAGGCATTGTTGTGCCCAAAAAATGTTATTTAGGGCCTCATAACGGCCCTAGAAGTGCAGGACCCGAAAAATCGTAGAAAAACTTTCAAGGTGGAAGCCCATGTTTTGAGCCAATGGAATAGGTGGGTGGCCACCAATTTTCGCCTCGATCAATCCTCCCCCCTTAGGAAACAATGGTCTCCATTTCGTCAATTCCTTGGGGAAGCTTTTGTTGAATCTTAACCTTGGTGAGCTGCTTGCCTTACTAAAGAAGTTTCCTTGCTTAGCTTGTTGAAGTTTGTTATGAACCTATTGTTGGAGGGTTTGGGTTTGTTTAACCAATCTAGTTGCATGATATTCCTCAGTGTGAGAGGACTCTTGGCGCAACACCCCTACCTCAGCAAGTTCTACACGACCTCTCGGTCTAAGGATCGTTCTTAATCTCCCCTTTGAGTCGGATTGACTCTTTGATTTCCCCATAGGAAATCGTCAACACACAAATGTTTATCCACAAGTCCTCCTTATGAGTTACATTTGTGCAAACAAGCACTAAGCGCCAACTCTTAACCACGTGGTCAGCTGGCGTGACCAAAATCTTCACCCGAAAGGGTATTTCGAATTTCGCAACTTCACGATCCCAGATGTGAGTCCCTTTGTCTCGTCAATCTTCGAAACCCCGAAAAGGATAACGGGAAATTGATTCCTCCCTTGAATTCACTTGGTGTAACCTTTAAATGCGATGGAAATCCCAAATGTTTCAGCACCTCGAGATTTTGCATATCAAATAAATTCAATACAACAAGCCCCTCACGTGATAACCGAATTCACGATGGCTTCTCACCCCAAATCAATGGCTCTGAACTTCTCATGATTTGATGGTCCTGATTCAATCGGGAGTTCATGAATCGGGAGTTCGCAACTCTCGAACCCAAGTCACAACTTCTTCCGCACCCCAAATTTCGAACGACGAAACTCGAGCATGAGATCAACGACTCTCATTGATTCGGATCCAACGACCACTATTCCTCCTGAGCTTACGAGTGTTGAAGGACGTTCAGACTTAACCCTTCCACTAGTCTGCAAGATCCAATGGTCCATAGAACTTCGTTGATTCTCCCTTTGAGAATTTCAACCGTCCGTTCAAACTTCTCAAAGGCTCTTGAATACCTTAGCGTCTTTTCCTTCTAAACTTAACTTCTGCAAAGTAACTTCAAACCCCGTCCTACTCTCAAATTCTTCAAAGTATCTATCTCTCCTGAGCTTGACCCTTATTATGGATTCAAGGCGTCAAAAGGATTCTTGCATGCACTCCTTGTGGAATTCACAATAACCTCTGGTTATCCACCACCTCCAACTCTGTGCACTTCCCTGCAACAACAGTTCTTCAACCTTCCTCCCTGGTTGGTAAAGTCTAAGACTCTCTCTGGCCTGCGCACACTTTGCACGGATCTTGTGCTACACTTTCACTTCTACTGGTATAAGAACAACGGTAACCTTCCTAAGATTCTCTGAGATAAAACTCAGAGCCTTGTCAACGCACTCCTTGCGGACTCTTATTGCACTCCTTGCAGGATTTCTCAGAAAGAGAAACAATTGAAACTTATACTTCTCCATTCATAGACTTCATACGTTCAACACAAAATCACAAGAATACACACATAGCATTGAAACAAAATGCATAACAAAGAATATAAACAATTGTAAACATACCATTCAATAGATGTAAACAAAATTCATCACAACACCATGAAGTTGGAATCAAAGCATTCTTATATTAATTCTAGTACTCCTGTACATGGGTTCAATAGAAACAACTATTTGCTTATGCAATCCTACAATCTTTGTTCTTTTGTGTTCTCTTACTCTACAGCTTACCATGAGAAGAATAATAATACAAAAATACATACGATGGTGTCTTTTACGAGTTTTCCCTCCTATATCTCTAATCTATCTAATCGGATTAAAAGCTACAACTACTTTACATTCATTTCAATTAAATGCCTCCATATCCAACAGATGAGAGCAACACTCAAGATCTATTTTACAATCACAAAACATAAATGCAAATACATCCTACTAGCTATTACATTAATGTTTCTCCATTCAAATTCAAAATTTCTTCAAAATGTGTTCTGGTGTGTTTCCAGCTGTCCTTGGCTTTTGCTCTCGCTTTGTTGGCTTACCTACGATGCTCCTGCATCATACTCCCTTGGCTGAAAAATTCATGAACTCCTGTTCATGAATTCTTGCACCATCTGTCCATGTTTCTAGATATTCACTTCATTTTCCCAACTGGCATCCTCAATCGGATGTCCCTTCCATTTGACCAAATATTCAAAATATGTCTTCCTCTATGTCTTCTTGTTAACTCTCTAATCAATGATCCTTTCCATCTGCGGCCTTTCAACTACATGCATTTGTTTGACCCACTGAACTTCTTTTTGGCTTCCTTCGCTTCTTGATTCATCTGCTCTGTAAGGATATAGATCCGCTATGTTGAATATCGGTGATATTCCTACCCCATCTGGCAATTCTATTTCATAAGCATTTGCTTCAAACTTTCGCAAAATCTTACATGGTCTAATTTTCTTCATCTTCAATTTATTATATGTTCCCCTTGGGAATCTTTCTTTTTTGAGATGTGCTAGAACCAAATCACACACTTCAAACTGAATTTCTCTCCTACATTGATCTTCTTTGTGCTTGTATTCCTGGTTGGAATTTTGTAACCGCTCTTTAACCTTTCTATGGAGCTCTTCCATTTCTGCTGCAAAATCCTCAGCTACAACACTCTAGAATTCACTCTGCTCTAAATATCTCAACTCAAATACTCCCCTTGGATTCATTCCATACACTATTTGGAATGGGCTTTGTCCTATGCTTCTGTTGGATGAGTCGTTATATGCAAATTTCTCTTGTGGTAGAATCTGATCCCACTGACTGTGATGTTCAGCTACTAAACTTCTCAACAAATCTCTTAAAATTCGGTTTACTACTTTGGTCTTTCCATCCGTATGAGGATGATATGCCGAGATAAAAGATAAATTTGTCCCCAATTTCTTCCATGGGGTCCTCCAGAAATGACCAACAAATTTGGTATCCCTGTTCGAAACAATATTCTTGGGTAAGCCATGAAGTCTAACAACTTCTTTGAAAAACAGATTTTCAATGTGAGTTGCATCACTGGTTTTCTAACATGGAATGAAACGTGCCATTTTGGAAAATCTATCGACCACCAAAAATATGGAATCACAACCCCTATGTGTCCTTGGCAGTCCCAACAAAAAATCCATGCTTACCACGTCCCATGGCCTCTCTGGTACTTGCAATGGTTGATACAACCCTGCATTTTGTCTCTTTCCCTTTGTATGCTGGCAAATCCTGCATTTTTTGACAAACTTCTTAACATCTTTCCTCATTCCTGGCCAACAATATAAATTATTTAATTGTGCGAATGTTTTTTCATGGCCGAAATGTCCAACCAATCCCCCACTATGTTTTTCCTTCAGAAGATTCTCTATCATAGATCATTTTGGTATACACAACTGGTTTCCCTTGAACAACAGTCCATTATGAATTAAGTATTCATTCCATTGGTTTCTGTCTCTGAGAACTGGATTCTCACATGCTTCATAGGCCTCCTTAAAATATGCTTCATCTCTGTACATATCCTTGAGATTTTCAAAACCTAAAGTTTTTACTCTGAACTCTTACAGAATCAAACATTTCCTTCTCAATGCATCAACAACCTTGTTAGCAGTTCCAGAAATATGATTTATAACAAAAGTAAAATTCTGCATATATTCAACCCATTTTGCATGCTTCTGGTTCAATTTCTCCTGTCGAGTTATGAATCATAAAGCATGGTTATCGCTATACAAGACAAACTCCTTTGGAACTAAGTAATGCCTCCACTTCTTCAGCACCTATATGATTGCATAAAATTCCTTATCATAAGTGGAATTGATCTAGTTGGATATCGGTGGACACCCACCTTTTCTAACTGGCTCAAAACAACTTTCTGACAATTTTGACAATTTACTATTTTTAGTAGGTTAACTTCCGGGGCCATTTTGAGGGGGCCTAAATGAAGGTTTTTCCAGATCGAGGTTCTCAATGATATCTAAAGACATGAGTGAGCCCCCAAAATGAATCTCATCGATGATACCTTTCCCACAAGCTATCATACGCCTAAAATAGAGATCGTATGCAAAAGTTACAACCCCGGGAAGTTGATGTACTAACTTACCCAAATGGGGTTCACATGACTTTTGACGCTTCATTTCCTAGGGTTAGGTTTTTGGATGTCTAGGACTTTTGGCATTCCCGTTTATTGTAAAAAGGCCTTCAGAGCCTCATTGTAATAATCTTCTTGCGAATGAAAGTAGCTGTCACATCTCTTC
>CBVK0100300092.1:0-13251 GCA_900067695.1 Picea abies
CACTTGGTTGTTTAAAATTAATTAAGCAATTATAGTGACCAACAACTATGTCCTTATATTTGTTTCTCTATCTCCTCAGGTCTTTTTATAGAGATTTTCTACAAGGAATAGGATAGAACCATTTCCCTTCTCAATCTTTATGGTTCTTACAAAGGGAAGGAGGCATTATGGTCGTGTTTGTTTGCACTTAAGTGTATCAGGTCTGATAATCTAATCATTGGAGGAGATCTAAATTTTAAAATTACTAGGAGGAAATATGGTGGACATCAACCCGTGAGGACAAGTTGGCTAGTTTTTTCATTGATAAATTTCAATTGACATGTTTTATTGATGTTGAACCTGTTCAATTATGACGAACGTGGAGCAATAATCGCAATGGTGATGATGGATTATACAAAAAAATTGACCTCTTTCTTGTGCATCATTTATTTCTCCAAGTAATTGGTTCTTATCGTTCATGGGTGGGCATTGTATGTTGTTCTGATCATTATCCTGTATTTTTAGAGTTGGGATGCTTGGATGGAAAAAATGGTGCACCCTTCAAGTATAATCCTTCATGGAAAGAAGTGCAGGATTTTTAGACCCTTATTTGGTAAAATTGGACCCGTTTTCAAGAGGATACAAATGTTTCTGATAGCATAGGCTTAAAGAAAAGGTATCCTTCTAGGTTAGAGAACAAATGAAAGAAAATGAGCTAAAGATTCATAAATTAAGCTTGAGCTTGAAGTTATCTATGGTCATATGCAATGGGGAGAGGGGTCTCCTTTATACTTGGAGGCTTTTTCAAACCTTGGAAGCTGGTCGGTACAAGCTATTTCTATAATAGGAAAAGGATTGGAGGATTAAGAGTCGGCCCATATGGATCAGGGCAAGTGACCAAAATACAAAGTTTTTTCAAACAAATTCCAACCATAGGAAAAGATATAATACCATTTGGTAATTAAAGGATTCATGGCAACAAGGAAAGAGGGTTCTCTAATCTAGCTACTTTGGGGGTCGAGAACTTCAAGGAGTTGTTCAAGGAATTGGAGCAAGTCAATATTGGGGAAATTTTAAAGAAAAAATCTCTATTTCCAAGACTTATTGAAGATGAGGACAATCAATATTTGTATAGAGAATTTACTAAGGAGGATCTTTATGTGATCATTTCAAGTCAATATTGGGGAAATTTTAAAGAAAAAATCTCTATTTCCAAGACTTATTGAAGATGAGGACAATCAATATTTGTATAGAGAATTTACTAAGGAGGATCTTTATGTGATCATTTTCAGCTTCATAAAAGATAAAATCCCAAGGTTGGATGGATGGACAACTGAATTTTTTAAGTATTTGTTTGATATTGTTGGGGTCGATCTGCTAGGAGTGCCAGAAGAAGTTCATATTTCACATGAGATGCTACATAGTATAACCTCTACCTTCATTTAAGTTATTCTTAAATTTGATTTCTCTGGTACCTTTGATGACTTTCATCATATTTCCCTTTTTAATTGTCTTTATAAAATCATGCTAAGATCATTGTGATTAGGCTCAAACCCATTCTCTCCAAAAGAAACTCCTCGGAACAATTCAGATTTCTCAAAGGTAGGATTATTCATGAAGCAATTGGTTTGTCTCAAGAGAGTTTACACCCTATTAAAATCCTCAAATGCCCTATTTCACTTATTAAAATGGACCTTTCTAAATCTTATGATAGAGTATATCGTCTCTATATCCATCTTCTGCTACTGCATATAGGATTTGGTCTTCCATTGGTTAAATGGATTATGTCTTGTGTTACAATGGTTTCATTTGTTGTCTGAATTAATGGTGCAGGATCACCATTCTTTAACTTAGCTCATGGTCTTAGGCAAGGATGCCAACTATCACATTACCTTTTCATGTTAGTACCCGATGGTCTTAATTGTCCACTTTCCATGGCCAAAAGAGTGAATTCCTTTCAAAGGATTAGATTGGGGTGACATGAAAGATTTACACGCTTGATTTTCATGAACGATGTGCTAATATTTTGATTTTGTGCAGTAGTTGAAGGCAGAATATTGAAGAACATTTTGAATCTATTTTGTGATGAAACATGAATGCTCATTAATGTGAACAAAACTGTGATCTATCTCCCAAACTTAGAGGAGGAGAATAGGCTCATTTTCTCAACCTTGTTCAATTTTCCCCTTCAAGTATTGGGGAATGGGATCAAATACCTTGGCTTTGTTCTCAAACCAAACAACTATGGTATTGTACATTTAAATTGGTTTCTCACTCAGATTGAGTGAAGAAAAAACTTTTGGTGCAACTGGTAGATTTATCGAGGTGGAAGGTTAGTTCTTATAAATTTAGTTATTGAAGTAGTTCATGTGTATTGGCACTTGTTGGATCTCATTTGGAAAGGGACTCTCCGTCGCATGCAAAAGATTTTTTTTAATTACTTATGGAAACAAAGCTATGAATATATAGGATCTAATTTGGAAAACTAGAAAACCCTTTCCAAGCCAAAGAAATTGGGAGGTTGGGGATTAAAATATATCATGGTGTTTGGTCGTGCTCTGGCAACCAAATCTATGTGGGCTTTTTTACTCGGGACACTTTTTGGAGGTACATTATGGTCGACAAGTACATTTCTCATGCTTCTATTCTATATTGGATACAAAAAAGACAAAAATCCACCACTAATGCTTCTAACCAGTGGAAAAATATGATGCTTTCTTTTCCTATTATTGGTAAATTCTTGTCCTAGAAAGTCGGCATTGACACATAAGTGAGGATCAAGACGAATGCCATTGTTGGTTGTAGGGAAATTATTTTTCTCCTTGGGACTTTATTAGTGTCTCTTCTAGGAGTTAGATGTTTTCACTTTCAATAAAATAAGTGATGATACTTCTTCATCCATATGGCACTAAGGTTGGCTTTCTGTGGAGGATCTAGATTTGAATTCCAATTGGAATCATGTTTGGACCCAATTCATTTCATATCTTAAAAGGGCCCATATCCATCTATCGGGCATTGAGGATGAACTAATATAGTACTTTAATAAATCATGTAAAAAATCGATGGAATCAAACTCTCATCTATTTATGGAATGTATGCTCACACATCAAGTCTGGAAGGAGATTGAATGTTAGTTGGGGTTGGTTCCTTTGTGCAATAAGCACATGCTGTCAATTTTCTTTCACAAATTTTTTACAGACCCCTCACTAAAGAAGTTTAGAGTTCTCCCAATTTTGGTTGCGTGGGGAGTATGGTTGGCCCAAAACACATTTATTTTTTAAGATAAGGATTTTCTGATCTAGGTGGATGTTGGTGGCCATCCATATTCTCCAATGAATCAACATTTATGAGCCTATGGTTTTGATCAACCATGATATTCACACTTTTTATGGGGAATTTAATGTAATTCCATATTCATTTGTAATGTGATGCAATTCCTACAATGTTAATGCACCAGATCCCATTAGAACTCCGAAGTTAAGTGTCATGGTGTTAAACATGCCTATGGTATTTTATAAACTTAGACTAATTTATCCCATATGCATCATGGGAATTATTTTCCTCTCACTCTCTCATAATCCCATATGCATCATGGGAATTATTTTCCTCTCACTCTCTCATATATAAACAAAAGGAAGTAATTCCTTTAAGGATGCAATGGATTGTGATGTAAATATTTTTGTGAATGAAGTGTAGTCAACATCTATTTCTCTTCATAGATAAGCTACCCCATTCTAGCCAATTTGTGTTCTACAATGTTATGCTATTTTATTCATTAATAGAAGTTGGGTTTCACTATATTTATATGTTTTTACTATATTTCCTTTGTATCTCATTTCATTCTCAGCATAATCTGGATCAATGGTATCAAAGTAGTCTTCTCCTTGTCATTTCTCAGAGAATGTCCCCAGTGAGGTCGGGAATAGAGATTTGGGTCTCAAGCTAGTTTTGTTTGAGGAAAACCACTCTCGTTATCCCAAGCGATCTTCCATGGTGGAATAAAAGAGATAATATGGAGAAGGAGATACTTTCAAGACATCGCTCAAGGAATCCCTCGTGCGATAGAGGAATGAGATGATGGAAAACTTCACTCAGATCCTTCGACGACTACCAAAGGTGACCGAGGCATCTTCAACAAGCAACCATTTCATAGGTGTGACACCCTTCAAGGTACAAGTCAATTTTTATATCCCCTTAGTTGAAGTACAGATAGATGCATATGCTCTAGAAAAATGGTTGAATCTGCTAGAAGGTTAATACTATATCCAAAAAATTTATGAGAATGAAAATATCACCTTCACACTCCTTAAATTCCTTTCCCATGTTAGATCTTGGTGGGAAGGTTACTAGGAGAGGTACTTCGTGGATGAATCTATGCCATTCAGGAGAGAACCCACTTGGGATGCCTTTGTAGATTCCCTCAAGGAAGAGTTATACCCTTTCGAAAACTATGATGACCAATACATGAGATGGACGACTCTGCGCCAGAAAAGAGACCAGGCAATGTCAAAGTACACTAACATATTTCATACCTTGTGCTCAATGATATGTATTAAAGACTCTAAGTGGCACCTCATTTTGAAGTATCACAATGCTCTGCATAGGTACATTTAAACAAAGATGCATTTCTTGGATATCTCCTCACTAGGAGTTGCTTATTGATATGTAGTGAAAATTGGTTAGAAATTCAAGCAGTGGATTAAGTGAGATTTCAAGTTTTCAAATACGCTACAATAGAAGCATGGAAAAGTAAACCCTAACTCACAAAAAGAAGGAAAAATATAGGAGATTAAATCTCAAGAAAATCATTCCAAGAAACTAGCTTAGAAGGGTGATGGGAAATCTAAGAAAGACATCAGAAAAATTGTGTGAGTTCCACAAAATCCATTGGCACAACATCAATGAATTTTGTTCGAAACAATCATTGGTGGCCTAGATGAAAGAAAAATAATCAGAACCCGACTCGGACTTTGTTAGGGACCTAACCTCCCTAACCCCTCATGTAGGTAGATTAATATATTTTCCATGTAATAAATGATGATATTAATAAGGCCTAGTAATAAGGAAGAATAAGTCAAATGTAAGAAGACCTAATAGAAGCTTTCACTTTTAGAAAGATATTCCTCTAGATTATTCTTTTAGTAGATGGATTTAGTATAAATAGGAGTGGAGGGAATGATAAGTTTTTGTCTTGAGAATTATTGTAATAGAGTGTTGCTTTGTTGGGGGTTGCCCCCTCGAAGAGGCAAGTGAACATTGTTTCCTATCAATAAAGGTATTATTTTTGTGCTTTGGTTTCATATATTGTGTTGTTTAATTTTTATTCTCTACATTACTTCTACTTTCTTATATTATAATAGATATGGTACCTTACAAGTGGTATCAGAGCACTTTCCTTGGTAGAAATTGTTGGTTAATTTTTTTTTAGGGTAGATACGTGTTCCTGCATCTTAAAACTACAGAGAGTTGTTGTTCAATGCATAAATATACAATCATCGAAACATACACAAATAAACTACAAGTGGTACTTAAGCACACATTATCGGCTACCCTTGTAACCCTTATTGGTACCCCTTCGAGTGGTAGCACATCAGAAAACACATTTACACAAAATGGCCTAGATCTCCTGAATCCCTCCATATATAAACCAATCGACCTTCTGACTGTTATAGTGCCACTGAGAACAACACTCAAAAAGATACTCTTTAGTACCTGGGTAATCAGGTAGTACGACTAAGGGTATGGTCTAGCCTCCTTAGTTGGTGCCCTAAGTTATTGGGTTGAGTACTATTGATCTACCCCACATGTATATCAGATAGATATAGCATAGGGTTGTAGAAACCCTCAATACCCTAACCCTTGGGACAAAAAAAAAAGGAACAAACAAGCTCTATTGTCGTGCAACTTTTTCCCCTACATTCAGATTGTGAAATTACTACATGTTCCTTCCTATTAAGAATTTGGACATTTTTCCACTACAGTATTCTTTAGATCGAAGTAAAAGTCCGCGGGATTAAAAAAACAAAGTCTAGGGACTACCTGCACCCTTATTTGAGACCTATCCCATTACCTTCCTCTTGATGTTTTGATCACAATCATACCTATCATTTTTCAAAAAAAAAGTTCTATCTTTGGTCCTTACCCCCTTCTGACATTGGATTCTCCTCTTTTCCCTGAGCATTGTGATAACCTTCACCTGTAACCCATTTTCTGTGTGGTCCCACCAGCCTCTTCCTTGCTCCCCCTTTCACCATGGCCCACGCCCATATCCAAGAACTTGAATGATGCTTAATACATTGTCATCTACTTTATTTAAGACACAGAAGGAAGTGCAGAAAATTAGTGCCAATGTTACCACCATTAATTCCAACATGCATTCCACCATAAAACCAAAGTGGAAACCATGAAACATGGCCTCTCAACCCAGCTTGAATCCTTTGTTGTCCTGCTATGTGCCAAGATGAATATTCCTGGAGACCTTACCTCATATGACCAACCTTTGCAACCATAAGGTGAGACTTCTTCCAATTCCCATAATTTTATGTCCCATCACTTTTAGTGCGATCTACGCCTTCCTAGAGTGGATGTGAAAAAATTCGATGGCTCAGATCCCACAGGCTGGGTCACCCAAATGGAAAAATACTTGTCTTTGCATGGCATTACCGATGAGCTGCCCAAACTCTGTTATGATGTTCTCCATTTGGATCCTGAATGGTGGAAATGGTGGAAATGGCATAAAAAGGCATGCCAAGGGTATGTGGCTTGGACACAGTTTGTTACAGAGCTCTATGACTGCTTTGATGTCGACACCCATCATTTAGGTCGTTTGACCAAGTTGAAACAAACTAGCCCAACACCCATCATTTAGGTCGTTTGACCAAGTTGAAACAAACTAGCCCAGTGAAAGAGTTTATAGCTACCTTTGAGAAATTAGCTTTCAGAAAAAAGGGCATGATAGATGCTTTTTCTTGGGAATGCTTTATCAGCAGCCTCAATGATGAAATGTGTGTCCATGTCCTCATGGATCAACCTCAGACTTGGTTGGAAGCTACAAAATGGTCCAAGGAAGAACAGCAAGTTGTCTCCTCCCAAACCTAAAAAACACCCTTTATTCCTCATCCAAAATCCCCCCTTCCCACCAATCCTGCCACTCCCCTCAAGATCCAAAAATTGACTCAGGATGAAATGGATGAGCGCCAACTTAAGGGTCTTTGTTATAATTGCGATGACAAGTATTTTTCCTTAAGGGTCTTTGTTATAATTGCGATGACAAGTATTTTTCGGGGCACAAATGTAAGGAACAAAAGATTTTAAGGGCTATGTCTAAGGATATTTATGAAGAAGAGGTATGTGTGTCTCATGTACCTGAGCTACCCCCACCATAGGATGTTCATCCTCACTATGATTCACCAATAGTTGAGCCATTGATTTCTCTCAATATACCTAAAGGTTTCTCTTCTCCCCAAACCCTCAAATTAATTAGCTACATTAAGAACCGAAAAGTCACCATTTGAGTTGACAGCGACAACACCCATAATTTTATTTATCATCACATTTCCCAAGAATTCAATTTCTATATCTATCCAGTTAATAATTTCCAAATCATGATTTCCAATTCCAGTTAATAATTTCCAAATCATGATTTCCAATGGGGGTTCCATGAAATGTGGAGGGCATTGTGAAAATTTGCACCTCCAAATTGGTCAATATCACCTAAAATATCATATGTTTTCTATTGACATGGTTGGTTGTGACATTGTACTTGGTGCAAAATGGTTATGCAATCTTGACCCTATAACCATGGATTTCCATAAATGAACCATGAAATTCCAGCAAGAGGGACAACAACACTAGTTCCAAGGCATCACAATAGGGTCACCAGAGACCACCAGTTCCCACCAAATGGAAAATCTCCTGAAAAAAGGTCATTCTGGCATTATTTCCCAACTTCATGCCATTCAGAAAGTTCAGATACCCTCTGTACATCCTAACCTCCAATCTATCCTCTCCCAACACCAAGTTTCAAACCCCGAGGGACTTCCACCTTCTCATGGTGTCCATGATCATTCCATTCCTCTTTTTTCAGGTAGTCTTCCTCCAAATGTTTTCCCTTATCATCATCCCTTCGCCCAGAAGAATGAAATTGAGAAGATTGTTCAAGAATTGCTAGAAGTCAGTGTCATCTATCCTGGTACTAGTCCTTATTCTTCTTCAGTAGTCATGGTACTCAATAAAGAAGGTACTTGGCGCATGTGTCCTAATTTTCGAGCTCTCAACAAACTCACCATCAAAGAAAAATTTCCCATTCCTATCATTGATGACCTTTTGGATGAATTAAGTGGTTCTTAGTATTTTACCAAACTTGATCTTCGCTTTGGCTAACACCATATTTGTATGAAAGAAGAAGGAATTCCCAAGACTTCATTCAAAACTCATGAGGTTCACTATGAGTTCTTTGTTATGCCATTTAGCCTCTATAATGCTCCCTACACTTTTCAAAGTTTCATGAATCATGTATTTTTTCCTTTCCTCTATCATTTTGTCTTGATTTTCTTTGATGATATTCTCACCTATAGAAAAACTTGGCAAGATCATCTCACCCATGTGGATCAAATCCTCAAGCTATTGTCTCAACACAAAGTTTTTCTTAAGCAATATAAATGTGCCTTTGGAGCCTCTGAAGTTGAGTACCTAGGACATATTTTCAAAAAGGATGGTGTCTGGGTAGATCCAAAGAAAATTGAAGCTATGCAGGATTGGCTACGCCTAAAAACTCTTAAAATTCTACGTGTCTTCTTGGGTTTGATGGGATATTATCACAAGTTTGTTAAGAATTATGGAAAATTCGCATCTCCTCTCACAACGTTTCTTAAAAAGAATTATTTTAGTTGGACTCCAAAAAATGACCATGCCTTCCAAGATTTGAAAGAAGCTATGTGCATTACTCTGGTTCTGGCTCTCCCTGACTTCAACAAGACCTTTGTGTTGGAATGTGATGCCTCGAGGAAAGGCATTAGGGCTATTCTCATGCAAGATGGTAGACCTTTGGAATTCACTAACAAACAATTGTCTGAGCGCCATTTGGGCCAACCCACTTATGAAAAGGAAATGTTAGTTATTATTCATGTTGTGGATCTTTGGTGTCCTTATCTCTTGGGGAAACACTTCCAAATCAAAATTGATCATCAAAGCCTCAAGTATTTTTTGGAACAAATAATCTCTTCCCTGAAGCAAAAAAAATGGGTAACCAAGCTATTTGGATATGATTATGAAACCATCTACAAAAAAGGAAAAGAAAATGTGGTGGTTGATTCCCTTTCCAGGAAATATGAAGAAGACAAGTCTCTTTTTTCCCTCTCATTCATTGTCACAGATTGGCTTCAAATGGTTCACCAGAAATAGTTGTAAGACCCCAAACTTTCAAAATTAATCCACACACTACAGCAGGATCTGCAAGACACTCCAGGGTACTCGTGGCACCAAGATGAGATTTTTTATAAAGGTCACTTGTATTTAAGAAAACAATTGAACCTTAAATCCACCATGCTCTCTGAGTTTCATTCTTCACCTACAACTGGGCATTCTAGTTTTACCAAAACATATGAACGGTTCAAACATTATTTTTTATAGGAAGGTATGAAACAGGACATTCACACCTTTGTGGTTGAATGTGACACTTATCAATGCAATAAGGGAGATACAGTCAAAGCACCAGTCACACTCTAACCGCTTCTGATCCCACCTACTATTTGGACAGATATTTCTATGGAATTCATTGTTGGCTTACCTAAATCAGGAAATAAGCCAATCATCATGGTAGTAGTGGATCGTCTTTCCAAATATGATCATTTTTGTGCCCTTTAAAACTCGTCCACTGCCTCCACCGTAGCTCAATTTTTTATGTATAATACCTTCAAACTCCATTGCATGCATCATTCTATTGTGTCTGACCGTGATCCCACTTTCACCAACACTTTCTGGCAAGAATTGTTCTAACTCCAGGGAACCCAATTACACATCAGCACAACATATCATCCTCAGACTAATGGACAAACTGAAACATTCAACAATTGTTTGCAAACGTAGTTGAGGTGTTTTGTATCTGATAGAAAAAATCAATGGGTTCATTGGTTACCCCTAGTTGAATGATGGTACAACACTTATTACCACACTGCCACTCGCATGACGCCCTTTGAAGTAGTTTATGGACAACAACCACCTTCAATTGTATCATACATGTCTGGCGTCTCCAAGGTTCAACAAGTGGATCAAACTCTTGCAGTCTGTACGACCATCCTCCGTACTCTCAAAGAAAATTTGGTCATGGCTCAAAATCGCATGAAACAACAAGAATGTCAGGGTCATTTTGTACTTGAATTTGCTAAAGGGGACCAAGTGTTCCTTCGTCTGCAAAATTATAAGAAGACTTCAATCAAATCCCAACATTTTCAGAAACATACCCCCAAATTCTAAGGTCCATACCTTGTTCTCAAGAGAGTGGGGTCTGTGGCCTACTAGTTAGAGTTTCCCAGTCACTCTAATCTCCACCCTGTTTTTCATGTTTCTTGCTTAAAGGAAGTGATCAACACTAAGTTCCATACTCATTTCAGTCTACCTAAGTTGGATGAAGAAGGTTCCATTTGGTTACATCCCCAAGCAGTCCTACACCAGCGTGAGTGTCATCTTCGCCATCGAACTATCAAGGAAGTTCTAATTCATTGAAAAGACACTCAGCCAGAAGATGCCACCCGGGATCTAACCACCATTTTGCAAAAATTTCCCCATCTTCAGCCATGAGGATAAGGCTGTTTTTAAGGGGGAGAGAATGTTAGGGACCTAACCTCCCTAACCCCTCACGTAAGTAGAATAATATATTTTCCATGTAATAAAGGATGATATTAATGAGGCCTAGTAATAAGGAAGAATAAGTCAAATTTAAGAAGACCTAATAGAAGCTTCTGCTTCTAGAAAGATCTTCCTCTAGATTGTTCTTTTGGTAGACAGATTTAGTATAAATAGGAGTTGAGGGCACGAGAAGTTTTTGTCTTGAGAATTATTTTAATAGAATGTTGCTATGTTGGAGGTTTCCCCCTCAAAGAGGCAAGTGAACATTGTTTCCTATCAATAAAAGTATTGTTTTGGTGCTGTGGTTTCATATATTGTGATGTTCCACTATTATTCTATGCAGTATTAATTTTTTCTACTAGTATAATAGATATGGTACCTTACATACTCTAATTCAGATCACAATAAAGGGAAACAGATCATCGATGTAAAACCCACTGCTACCATCATGAGCATAAAAGTACAACCAAAACAATCAAAGGAGCATGAGGGGGGGGACCACCTCTTCCACTCTCAGATGTGGGTAAAAGGGACCCCACTGAATTTCATTGTTGACAGCGGGAGTCAGAAGAAATTTATCTCTGTCGAGGTTGTCAAGATATTTAAGTTGTCAAAGATGCCACACCCCCAACTACACACCATCAGATGGTTGAGCCGGGGATGAGAAATTCGTGTCAGCCAACACTGCCACCTATCCTATGACATCAATCCCTTCAAGGATGAGATATTGTGTGATGTTTCCCCATTCGAAGTTTGTGAATTTTTTTTAGGACAACCATATATGTGGAAACATCACGTTATCTATGAGTCTCGTTGTCGCAGTGTCATTGTTACTATGGGAGGTCAATGCTACAGAGGGTACCAGAGGTAGCTCCAACTACTACCACTTCATTGATCTTGGAAAAACAATGTCGCATAGTAATCTCCCAGACCGCAAATATTTCCCTCTTCACGATCCAATTAGAAGGTGAACAGGGGGTCCTTGCGACCACTACAGCCTTATCCCAAGACCTTTCTATCTAGTAGAAGTAGGTTGACAAGATTGTAGAGGAGCACATAGATATTTCTACTTTACCTACAGGGGTGCCTTTGCATTACCACGTCCCGCATTCCATTGACTTGGTTCACGATGCTCCCTTACCCAATGGTCCAATCTATATATGCTTCATTCTCAAGAATGAGAGTCTTCCATATGTTTAGCATAGCTCTATTGGCCATGTCCCTTTTCAGGTGTGTTTGGGATTCCAACGATTAGCTCCCATTCATATATCTCTTCTTATTTCATTTTCATTGATAGAGTCCTTCCGCACTCAGACCAAGGAAAATCATGCAGCCATATTTGTTGAATGGATCCAACACCTCCACCAACATGTTCATGGCATCCTTCCACAAGCCAAGTACAAGAAAGACAACTAATTTAGCAAGGAAAGTGGCTCACCAAAGTTCAAATTCAACAATAGTTTCCTTGTCTCTCGAGGGAACTTGACGCAATGGGGACCATTGCTTCCTAAGGGAGGAGGATTGATCCAAGTGGATCTTAGTGGCCATCCATCTTCTCCATTGTATCAATGTTTCTGAGCCTATGGTTTTGATAAACCATGATATTCACCATTTTGATGGGGGAATGTAATGCAATATAATGTCTATAGTGTTAATGCACTGAATCTCATTAGAACTCTGCAGTTAAGCACACTTGGGCTAGAGAAGAACTAAGATGGGTGACCTACTGGGAAGCCCTAGTGTTTTGTATGTCTATGACATTTTGTAAACTTAGATTAATGTATCCCACATGCATCATGGGAATTATTCTCCTCTCACTCTCTCATATATAATTGAGGTGAAGGAGGTCCTTTAAGTATGCAATGGAGTGTGATGTAAAGTTTGTTGTGAATGAAGCGTAGCCAATATCTCTTTCTCTTCAGAGATAATCTACCCCATTCTAGCTAGTGTGTGTTCTACAATGTTCTGCTAGTTAACTCATTAATAGAAGTTGGGTTACACTGTATTTTTGTGTTTCTTCTATATTTTCCTTTGTTTCTCATTTCGTTCTCAACATAATCCGGATCACTATCCAACATTGTAAATAATGTGGAAATAATCGTCATAGAAAGCATTGAAAACAACCTCGTTTTTTTTATTAGTAGATAAACATATTTTACAATATTTATATCATAAAGTCAAGATGTTCATGCTACAACCTAGTATTAGGGAGACATGTCATGAGTGAGTGAGTGTGTGTAATGATGGAATCATGTTAACTTTTCACTATATATATGTGTGTGTTTCTGTGTTTCTGTGTGTTTATGTATGTATGTATTGAAAAGTTGACATGATGCCATTTAAATAGTATCCAGATTAGATAATTCTTAACCTTGACTCTATTAAGCATCGAGAGGAATCAAATCCCTCAACATGCAAACATTTTTA
>CBVK0100300093.1:0-13250 GCA_900067695.1 Picea abies
CGGGGCTCCTGTAATGAAGATTCTTGACTCTTGACTCCTCCAACTCCCGGTATCCGAAACCTTTTTTGATGTGCCTGTTTCAGGATTTCGGCGTTTTGCATTTCGCAACTTCGAGACTCCTGTGATGAAGAGTCTCGACTCTTGACTCCTCCAACTCCCGGTATCCGAAACCTTTGTTGATGTGCCTGTTTCGGGATTTTGGTGTTTCACATTTCGCAATTTTCTGTCGTGAGTTGCTTCCTTGACTCCTGGAGTTTACGCTTCTGAATGGGATCCAACGATCACTTGTTGAACTTGCCATTTACATGCCATTATCCATGCGCTGTTGGTCATGATCTTTGCCATCAATGACAAGCACACTCTTGCACTCTGCGTGCACCTCTACACTATCTCTTCTGGTCTTCACAAGCTTTCTATGTTGCGTCTTCCCAAAATACTTATGGTGCCCGCCTGGCACATTATACCTATACTCAAGCCATCATCGTTGTTGTACTTGCCATCAATGACAAGCATACGTTGTCTGTAAAACATGCCAACAAAAGAGGTGGAAGAAAACCCTCAGTCAAACATCTCAAAACCTTTCGATGCATATCTTGGGCTCATATCTTGAATGACAAGTAGAAAAAGTAAGACTTCAAGAGTCATTCTTGCATCATGGTAGGATGTTTTGAAGAATCAAATGCCCATAAATTGTTCGATCCAATCAAAAAAGAAGCACTTAGTCAAAAGGATGTTATGTTCAATGAGTAGACCTCTAGTGCTATTCTATTGACATATTCTAATGTTTTGAGACTTAACTTAGTTGGAATTTCATATATTTCTAACTCAACTAGCGTGATCTCTATGTTGGCTAGCACGATCTCTAAAACAATCAACACAGACCTTGAATATATTAGGTATACTAAATTAATAATTGTTGATTTCTCTAGTTAAGAATTATCTGACATGGTTGAGATTGTTCCTAATAAGTGCATTGTTGAAGTAACTCCTACCACAAAGATTCATTGTCCTAAACGGGTAACTAAAACCATTGAAGTTGTTGGGAGATATGTCAGTGATGCATTTCATGTGAGGAAGGCTCACATTGAGAAACAACAAGTGAATGTTTCACTTATGGCATGTGCACTAGAAACTTATGACCTTGAAACCCATGCAATTTCATGTAATAGACCTAAATGGGAGACTACAATGACTAAATAATATAATTTTCTATTGAAAATTAATACTTGTGAATTGGTTCCTTGTCCACAAGGAAACAATGTGGTGAAATGCAACTGGGTTAGTAATACTATGTTCACTTTAGAGATTGTTGTTAAGAGACACAAAGTTGAATTGGTAGAAAAGGGTTTTCTCGACATGAAGGTATTTACTACACATAGACCTTTTCTCCTATAGCTAAGATCAATTATATCTGGATTGTCCTTTTTCTTGTTGCTAGTTTAGGTTGGCAAGTATATAATATTGATGTGAAGAGGGCCTTCTTACATGGGGATCTTGTTGAAGAGATTTATATGGAGCACCCACTCGGTGTTGTGTAAGATTGAAATCTTGTATGAATATTGAAGAATACTTTGTATGGCTTGAAACAACCATTGAAGGCATGGTATGAGAAGACTGATTAGTTATTTCTCTATACTGGTTTCAAGTTCTATGAATCATATGGCAATGTTTAAGTACTTTAAATGAATGGTGGAAATCCATTAATTGTGTTGTATGTTGATGATTTGGTCATAATAAAGAATGTTGGTGACTCGAATCTTGGGTTAAAGGCATAACCAAAGAATACATCTGAGATGGCATACTTGGGTCTGCTTCATTTCTTTCTTAGCATCCAAGTTATGCAATTAGATGATGATATATTTATCTCTTAACCCGGTTATGCATTGGATCCCTTGGAGAGGCTTAAGATGGAAGATTGTAAGCCCTATTTTAATCCTTTTCAATTTGGAATTAAATTAACTATGGATTGTGATTCTTTGAAATTTGATGCTACAATGTATAGGAAATTTTTTAGCGACCTTATTTATTTAAATCATAGTAGACTCGATATTGCCTTTTTTGTTAGTTTGGTATACAGATTCATGCATTATCCAAAGGAGAGTCATATGAAAGCCACAAAGAGGACTATTTGGTATATCAAAACATATATGAGCTTGGATTTTTGTATCTCAATGAACATTCAAAGTAGTTGGTCAAATATATAGACTTAGATTTGGTGGGTGATGGAGATTACTGGAATTCCACTTCTCGATGTGTATTTCATCTTGGATCTAGCCTAATTGTTTGGTCATGCAAGAAACAAAAAATTGTTTCATTATCAATTACTAAATTCAAATATGGAGTGGTGAATGTTGGAACTAAACTAGTGTGGGTTTCAAACCTCATGGATGAGCTTGGATATCATCTCCATAAATATACTACATTATATTATGACAATCAAATTGAAAATAAAATTGGCTTGTAACCCTATTATGCATAGCAAGATGAAGCATGTGGAGATTCAAGTGCACTATCTCTAACCACTGATATAGGAGAATGCAATGTCCCTTGTATATTGTAGGATTGATCATTAAATTTTTGATAACTTTACAAAGCCTTTAACATAAGCAAAGTTTGTCAAATTTTGAACGTTGTTGGGGCTTCAAGAAATTGTCATTACAAGGGGAAGGGGATGTGTTAATTTCGCTTCCTAAATCCTCTAAGTTGTGTTTATAGGGAGGTGGGGTCATGTTGGAATGTATAAACCCAACTTAATCTAGATTATCACATAGTGTGGACAACATGCTTATATGTGTTTGCACTGAAGTTGTTGTGCCATTGAGAAACACACAATAGTGGAAAATGCATTGTAAATAGTGCACAAATTATTTACAATGGTGGATAATTTGGCATAGGAAGTATGCACCTACTCCGCCATTTGGGACCACCTTCAGTGATCAAGTTGACTAGATCAACCTTGATTTGTGGGCAATTCATTTGATACTCGAGTATAAGTAAACGAGATCATGTAGTGGGCGAGAATGAAGAAAAAGTGGGAAGAATACATGTTGTATGTACTATTATTCAATACCATAATGGTATACATTGACACCATCCACTCTTATCTTAGATCTATTTTTTTACTTTTGCAAATCAATTGTGATTTCTAACAGGAAGAGGAAGAACCTTTTCATTGAAGGTAGCAACATTTTGTTGTAGTGTGAGTTTTGTGCTTATGAGATGTGCACCATTTGTCTAAGCTAGGACAAGAATGATCATCTAATTCACTATGATTTACTATATGCGAACTTGTCTCAAGGGATGAGGGGTCATATGCCTCATATCGTTTTGATGAAGGCATGTAAGGCTAAATAAGATGATAGTCTTGAGATGGTTAAACTTGGGTTACATGTTGAAGAGGGTTTAGTTTCTTTAAAGAGTCTCTAAGTTCTTGTTGGAAACCTATTTTGTATATTGGGGAACTCTGCATAAAATTGAAGCTTGCACGCCTTGTTTTTGAGCTGGTGCACCTCAAGTATTATATGTACAATGAAAAATGTTTTGTGAATATTGTAGGGTGCTTATGCACCATGTGTAGGGTTTCTTGTGCACATTCCAAGAAAGGAGCTTTGTAATGGATCTGCCACCTTGTAATCGACTTAAAGATGTATATAGGGGTAAAGAGGGAAGACTTGGGGTTGTTCGTAGGTTGACAAATGTTGGGTATATGTTAAAGGCTCGAATCTTAGAATTATGTTCTTAGAGTAAGGAATCTTATGTATTGTGGAGACAGTGATGAGGAGAATTGTACATATTGTCTCTTGTGGGATGAAATGGAATGGATTATGTGATGGTTCCCCCTTAAAAATTTCTAAGAAAAGTATTTTAAGTGTATTATCATTTATGTATGATGCTTAATTGTCCCAATTTAATGCATGTTTATGATGTATGTTTATGAATTGGGGTTGTTTATGGGTTGTGTATAGGTTGATAATTGTTGGGTAAAGGTTAAAGGCTTAGGTCTTAGAATTATGTTGTTAGAGTTGGGGATCTAATGTATTTTGGAAAGAGTGATGAAGCACCATTGTATGTATTATATATCTTGGAATGAAATGGAAAGGATTATGTGTCGGTCCCCCCTTCAAAAGTTTCAAACCATGCCTTTACCATGTACTATTTGTTATGTATGATGAATGTTATGTATTGGTTTAATGCATGTTTATCATTCATGTTCTGGTTTATTTATCATTTAAATATGTCTTAATAATGTTCACTAGTGTCTTAGGTGCGACTTTAATGCCAATATTGGTGAACTCTATTGTTGGCCCACATGATGAACCTTGGGTCTAGTGTTTAGTACCAACATTTGGTTTTCTTGTTGGAACATAATGGTTTATTTCAGCAAGAAGCACAAACATATCATGGGAACCCTAGGATTGGATGACCAAGAAAAAAGTTGAATTCACCAAAAAAGATACTCAAATATTGCATGCAAACCTTGAATGGTGGATCTTATTTCCCGAGTCTCCTTGTTTATTTCATGAATTGATCAAAAGAAAACCGAAATTAATATTGTACATCATTACAAAGAACCTATTATTTGGGATTAAGAGAAGGTAAATAATTTGAAAACTCTAGATAATAAGTGGACCCATGCTATTGTTTTATGGTTTGATCACATCGTAGGAGAATATATTATAGAAATCGCTATTGAATATAGTACATCTTTTAGCACTATTGAAAGAGAATTATAGGCTAGGTCAAGAGGAATATTGTTGAAGAATATACCTTTGTGGATTAAAATGTTGTTCATGGAGAAAGGGTTGATGCATATGTGACCTGATCCCATGGTAGTGTAAGCCCTTGTGATGGGGGGGTGGAGACTAAAAGGGGTGTCATGAGATAAGAAAGTGGAAAGAAAGATGGATTTAGGGGAGCAGAGGAAAGCTATAACATAGAGAAATGAGAGAAGAAATGTCTTGTGAGAAATTGTTTGAAATGTTCAAATGGATAACTTAAGGAAGAGGGGAGAAGACATCTTGAGTAGTGGTGATATGACAAGGAGAGAGGACTCACTGATGAGGAGTGTTGAGCAAGAGCCACACCTCAGGTGTGCATGTAAGAGAAGGAGGTGCCATAGGGATGTGCCCAAAGAATCAATGAGGTAGGAGTATGTGGTGAATATGTTGAACTCTGATGGAGAATAAAATCAGAGGATGAGTCAATTGATGAGATGGAAATTGCTTCATATGAATATTATTTTATGAGCAAGACAAAAGATAATTCTAGAGAAAGTGAAGATGATTTGGCACTAATAGAATCGATGGCCCAAATGAGAATAGAAGAAATCTCTAAATCCAATTGGGAAGTTGTTGCAGAGAAAGAGATGGAATACTACCCTTTGGAACTAGCCCCCATATGCCTCTCATATGAAGAAGACTAAATTTCAGTAGAGACAAAGATGAGGAATATAGTACAACAAATGATACACTGATACTAGTGAATAAAGGATCGATAGTAATGAGAACCCAAAACTTTTCAATGGTGGTAACTATAATAGATATTGTGATAAGACTCCATGTGTTCCATGGAACAATGAGAGACGATGGCAAACATCATTATCTTACTTGTAAGTTCGTCTAGATAGTCAACAATGAGAAATGATGTAGTCAAGATCGCACAAC
Organism: Picea abies; assembly: GCA_900067695.1. Classification (NCBI taxonomy): domain Eukaryota; kingdom Viridiplantae; phylum Streptophyta; class Pinopsida; order Pinales; family Pinaceae; genus Picea; species Picea abies. The sequence continues at coordinate 5,664 of CBVK0100300093.1, forward strand.
TAGGGACCACTTTTAGATATAGGGCTCTACAGTGGTATACAAAGTACAAGAATAATGTGGTAGCAGGATATACTAGAACCCTATATGAAATAAGGAAAGATTTGATTAGATAAATCCAAAAGTCAAATTCATAATCACATTGTATTGTTAATATTAAGGAGATAAAACAAAAGGTTGGCGAGATAGTATGGGATTGCAATCAAACATTTAACATCTTATTGGGAAGGTTAACTTCTCAAATCCAAGATCTCCAACACATAGGGTGGTTTATTGATAGCTTACTTCTCCATATCAGGATTCCTCTCACCCAACAAAATATTACCACATAGGAAGAGGTGTTGGAGATTTAAATGCAATTAGAGTCAACAAGAGGATTTGTGGAGCCTTCATTAGGCTTGGCTCAGGGTTAAAACTTACTAGCTTCCTTAACAAACTAGCTACAAGAGATGCCTAAAGGGAAGGCAGTGTGTGAACATATATGGTGTCCTATTTGTTGAACGTTGAACAAAGGGACATCATAAGAAGGAATGCCTCATACTTGAAAATTACATTAGAATAGACATGCTAAATCCATTCCCCACTAAAGAAAGTCCTAATTGGTGTGAGATTTGCATAATCTTGGGGCATAAGTCACATCATTGTTTGATGTTATCGAAGTCCCAGGCAACTATGAAAACCTCCTTTTATGAATTTTGTAAATTTATGGGCCATGATGTTAACTACTGCAAATCACTAGAGCCAATGAAGGAATGTATAGTTGATGCCTATCGTGTGCAACAAATAGAGGAAAAATGAGGTTACAGAGGTCAAGGATGAGGAGGAGCACCCACTTGTTATAATTGTGGAGAGGTAGCACACAGTTTTGTTCCACACCCCAGACAATATGAAAACATTTTCATAACACCAAGCATGAAATAGAATATTGTCCAAAACTGATAGCCAAGTGGGAAGAGAAGAAAAGACAGGTGAATATGGTTATTGTAGAGCCTAGAAAGGAAGGAGGGACACATGATTTCCATGTTGTCACTTGAGGAGGCACAATAAATGATATGTAAATTATTGTGGATATTCGATTGGAACCACTCATGAACACAAATCTAGTATTATGTTGAAATATTTTATTATGTAGGTTTCTTTCCTTATAACTCAAATTTATTATCACTAGCTTATTTCCTTAGATATTAAATTTATTATCACTAACTTATTGCTCAAGTTTATCAAAATAACTGAAATACAAAAATGAAAGAACTAACAAAAGAGCACACCATCCACACAAATGAACACAAGATGTATCCTAGGAAACTCGATATAGGACAAATCCCATCTAGAAGGTGAGGCTTATGCTCTACTCTCTTTTCTTCAGATATGAAATGAAAGTACAAAGAAAGGAGAAACTCACTATGGAGTTACCTTTGACATTGTGGCATGAATGGTTGCTACATATTCTTTTTCCTTCTTTGCTATGCTCTCAAATCCCACTCCTATATGTGTTGCTTCACTATGGAACAATTACAATGCTAAAAATTGGAACCCTTCTCCTGCTAGTGGCCTAGTATTTAACATAGCCTAATAGTCATCTAGTGTTGGGGTTTTTTCATCCTCAACCCTTGATTAGTTGGGGTTTTGGACATTCTAGAATATTCTTGAAAGTATTCAATGACTTGCCCCACATGTGTGAGTTATGGAGATTGATGTAGAATCCACTCGATACCATGGTGGTCAACAAGGTAGGTCAACTTACGGGAGGCATAACTTCTGCATACAAGCTCTAATTAAGGTTATTTTCACACTGTTGGAAAGATATCATTGTGTAGAACAATATCAAGGGGATGAGAACAATGCTTGTAAAGTTTTGATCCCCAAAAACATTGTGTAATGCCTCAAAATGGATCTATAAAGTTTCAGACCCCAAATTTCCAATTTGGGATCTACCATTAAAATGGGCCTTGCAAGCCAATTCCTCTAATTTTTCCACCCATAAAGTACCAAGATAGATGAAAAATTATATAATGATCCAATGTGGATCATTCATCCCCATTTAGAGAGGCTTTTGGTCCTCGAAATATCTAACTAAATGAGGTGAGGAAATTTTTCCTCTACCTTCTTCTTGGAGTCCATTTTTCCTTGCCTAGAAGTTATCCTTTCAACTCAATCTTCCAAAGGTCGTGTTGCCTCTATCTAGTTGTTATAAAATTCTTTTGAAAACTAGTATCTTCAGCCAACTCTACCTAATCTTCTAGTGTTAAGTCCTCTATGGTAGGTAGGATATGCTCCTCAATTATATGATCCAATGTGGAAGGCCTAAAGGGTTTCATATTATCCACATGCACTATTGAGTAAATGTGTATGTTTTGGGGTAGAGCGAATATGTAGGCATTGTCATCCACCTTCTGCAATAATTAAAAAATATCATATCGCAAAGCCTTGATCTTCTTACTAGGACCCTGTAGTATTTCCTTATTCAGTTGTTACCAATATCCATCACCCACATTGAATGATTTCTTAGTTATGTGTTGATCATGATTGGCCTTGTACCTTTCTTGTGACTTCTTCAGTATTTCATATACTTGCAAATGAATCTCCCAAATATTTTCAAAAAACTTTTCTACTTTTAGTGCTTCTCTTGTGATGTCTTCCCTTACTCCTCCTTGTTGTCCATAGACAACATCAAAGGCAAAGGTGGAAAATACCCAAAGAAATTTTCAAAAGGGGACTTACCTATAGAAGTATGAATTGCTCTATTACAATGGTGTTGAATGTAGATCATATTTGCATCCCAGGTCTTGGAATGATTCTAATTGTAACCCCTCAAAAGTTGTACTAAAATCATGTTGACTACTTATATCTGCCCACTTGTTTGTGGATGGAATTTAGTAGATCTCTTCAACTTAGTATCCATCTTCTCCCAAAGTGTAGTCTAAAATGCACTCAGAAATCTGGTATCCATGTATGAGATGATGCTCCTTAGTATCCCAAAGTGCATCTAGACCTATTCAAATGTTTGTTGTCTCTTGTCCTTTAATGGTACTTTTACAAGGAATAAGAATGTACATCTTGTCGAACATGTCAACTACCGCAAACATATAGCCATATTACTTCTAAGTTGTTGGAAAACCACCCACAAAATCCGTGGAAATTATTTCCCAATCTTGAGTGGGTATAGGTAAGGGATGGTATAGACTTTGCTTTCTATTATTGGGTTTGATGGTACAACAAATCATGCATCCTCTAATATATTGAGATACATATTCTTGCATTTTGGTCCAATACACATACCTTTGTAAGTTGGCAATTGTCTTCCCAACACAAAAATGTCTTGCAAACTTGGAGGTGTGAGTCTCTCTGATAAGCTACAATATTTCACCTTTAGGAACATAGAGCTTTTCTATCTTGTAGAGTAACCCGTTATGAACATGGTAGGAATCCTTACCTTCACCTACTTCTACATAAATTTGGACCCTTAGCTACTGAAACACCTCTTTAAATCCCTCATCTTATGGGTATGCCTCTTTATATGCATCATGGGTAAGCGGATCCATGTGCATAAGAGTTCACAAAGCTGTAATATTGGATCTGGGTGGCCTTGAAAACATGCATGTCAAATTATTATTGCTTCCCTTCTTATATTTGATGACTAGATGAAACTGTTGCAAAAATCCCATCCACTTGTAATGTCCAGTTTGTTGAAGCTTACTCTAGGCCTACAAATACTGCAGTGATTGGTGATTAGTGTGGATAATGGTTTCCTTGCATGTCAGGTACTGCTTCCACTTCTTAATATCTTGAACCATGGCAAAGAGCTCCTTGTCATATGTAGGGTAGTCCAGGACTCCCCCATGAAACATATAAGAATAATAGTATACCAACTCACCTTCTTGCATCGAGACCACTCTCATAGCATATCCACTCGCATTCATCTCCAATTCAAAGGGATTTTGCAAGTTAGGTAATCTGAGACTTGTGCCTGATTGATCTTCCATTTCAACTCATAAAAATATTTATGTTTATTCTTTCCCCATTGGAAACTCTTACCACTAGCTATTATGGCATGGAGTGGCACATATATTGTTGAAAAGGATGTTGTGAACTTTCGTAGATATTGTGTTATCCCAACAAATCTCCTAACTTTGGTGACATTAGTAGGAACTATACACTTGATGATGGCCTCCATATTTGCAAGATCTATCGTGATTTCCCCTCCATTGATCATGTACCCCCAAATACACCAATGATTGTTGAGAAAACTCACATTTCTCGAGGTAAGCCAACAACTAATTATTTTTAAGAGTCTCTAACACCTGCATGAGATATGACATGTGATCTTCCCAGGTAGAGATATAAACTAATATGTCATCCAAATACACTACTACAAATTAATCTAAATAGGGACGCAATACATCATTCATAATTTGCATAAATGTAGTTGTTGCATTACATAAACCAAAAGTCATGACCAACCATTCATATAGACCTTGTCTTGTCTTGAAGATAGTCTTCCAGGTGTCCTATTCTTTGACACGTACTTGGTGGTATCTTGATTTGAGATCCAACTTGGTGAAGTACTTGGCATGCTACAATTGGTCCAACAAATCATCAATCTTAGGTAGAGGGTACCAATTCTTAAGCGTGATCTCGTTCAAAGCTTTGTAGTCTATACACATTCCTGAAGTCCCATCCTTCTTAGGTACTATGATGATAGGTGACCCACAAGGTGAAGTACTTAGTGAAATTACTCCCTACTCCAACAAATACTACAAGTATTTCTTCACTTCGTCTACACCCAAAATAAACTATCTATACAACCCAATATTTAGTAATGAGGAATCAGGAAAAAGTTGTATATCGTGTTCCACTTCCCTTTTAGATGGTATCCCTTTAGGCTCCTGGAACATTCATTTGTATGCCCGTAACAATTTATCCAATTGTTGTTTCTAATCTTTGGTACATCCCTCTAGGGATTCCTTTACTCTTACAGATTCCTCCCTTGGTTGATTCTCTTTTAAGAAAAGCAATACACACTTCTTAATAGAACTAATCAACTTTTTGTCTTGGTTGGCACTTACTAGTGAGATATTTGATTTACCTTTTTGTGTGTTCTTGATGTAAGACTTCCCATCCTTAATCAGGCAGTACTAGTTTTCTCTCAGCATGAATATCGCATCCCTCATATACATGTAGGTGCCTCCAAACACTACACCACACACATCAAGGCATACTACATCTAACTTCACTTCATCAATAAAATATACAATTATAGAAAAGTTGACCTTACATTGTTTATTGACTTTGATCTCTACATCCTTATTCACCCATCCCAATGGATATGGGCTCGGATGATCATAAACCTCCAACCCATGCTTGTTGACTAGATCATCTATGATGAGGTTGGCCTATGAACTAGAATTGAATAGAGCACCTACCTTGGTTTTTTTTACCTTAATCTTAATATGGAAGAGTTTTTTCATCTCCTTTTTTTCCTTGTGATGAAGGCTACTCATATTCACCTCCTTCTTCATTAGGGTGTAGACAATCTTCTCATCCACATTTGAGTTTCTCTCTACCTGGTTCCTTAAATCTATGCCTAGCAAGTTCTTCTTTGTTGCATCCTTCTTGCAATTCTCTAGATTCAACTTTGGATGTACCATCCAACACTTATCTTTGGTATGACCATCGATATCACAATGGTTGCAATGTTTGTTTGGATCCTTGCATTGATGTGTAGTGGATATCATATTCTTGTCTTTTCCTTCCCACTTCTTCTTCCCCTCCTTGGAAGCATCCCGGTGGTCTTTTTGTTTAGAACCACTTGGTTACCCTTTCTTATGGCCTATGTTCTCCAAGTATTGTACTTCTACACAGGCCTTGTAAACAATCCTTGATTTGAAGAACATCACTTGCTTTCGCAAATGACTGTGTAGACCCCCTAAATACTTGAGGAGTACACCTGGGTTCTTAGAAGATATGCCCAACATGAAATCCATCATCTTGAACTCAGTGGTGCACTTTATCACACTTTACCCCTGCCTCTACCTAATTTGACACCAATGGATCCACTAGTCCTCTACATAGCCAAGACAGAGCTCACAAAGATGGAGGCCATCAACAAGATAGATCCAGATTGGATCAAGAAGTAACTAGATGCAGAGAATATTCTAGACGAAAAGATCAAGAAAATTTCTCCAGCGCCACCACATTTTGATGCAACGTGAAAAAATAAATTATTGTGTAATGTCATGGAGTTCTTGAAGGAGGCACCTATATGGGAGCAAGAGTAGAGTTTTACTAAAGAATGAGAACTAGGGTCTAAGGACAAAGTAAGTACTTTCTTGAAATGATGCATTAATATTTAAATGACACACAAGTTTCTAGGAGGTTGATCGAAATGTTGATGAGATGGATAATAAGTTTGGAAAATGATGCACCTATTTTTGCTTCCCTGCTCAAGAGACATTTTAGAAAGAAATGGAGGATTAGTAGAGAGTTCAAAAAGGCCATGGAAATGGGAGGATGTGAAATGTGAGATTGAGGGGCTGAGAGTCCACACAATTCACCAATGCAAATTATTAATGCATAATAGAATATGCTCCACCATATTTAAATCACTAGTATTAAAACACTATCTAAAACCCCTTTGTGTATGTTTTGGTGTAGACACTCTGACATATAGATCTAAGGAAAAAAAAACACACACACCAACCACATGTTGTATGGTTCAAGTACCCACTATGCAACACTATAAATCATTGGGAAATAACATGTGCTAAAACAAAACACTTGCATATACACCACAACAATGCTACAGCTCAAGGGAAATTGAACGGCATGCCATTATGTATGTTTTCCAACGAATATAAAAACCAAATCAATATATGGTCATGTGCAAAAATAGATTGGTTGTCTTTGTGTGTATACAACAGTGTATCACTTCTAAAGAGGGTTTTGGGGAGTGTAGGGAACTGTGCGAATAAATAAGACCATCAACTAAATGTTACTAAAATCCAAGCAAGCCAATAACATGAATTTGGGCATCATGAATTTGTTGTTTACTTATACAAATAGAAAATGCAAATCATTGAAGGTGAGTGGTCAAAAGAACAACGATTTGGGATGATTTATTTTTTTGTTGAGGGGCATTAGAGTAGTGAGTGCATTGATAGTGTGGGGCTTATTGATCATAAAATAGTGAGTAAGAGTAGTGGATTTATGCTATATAGTCATAGAGAAAAAAACCACTTCAATTATTAAACATAGACTTAAAGCAATCCACCATGAACACAGCCACAATAATTCAACACCATCAGACCCAATATTTACTCTTGAAACCCAAATGGGAAAACCAACTTCGAGTGGTGATGCTAAGTCTCTATTAAGAAACAATTGCAGAGGTCTTTATAGATTATCTAGCTCTTTGTGGGCCTTTATTAATTTTCTTACATGAATAAAACCATTGCATTACGGATCTCAGCCAATGAACCCTTTCTAGTTTGTTGTGCAAGAGTTTATAGGGAGTGTTGGTGTAGTGTCCCCAAGGCCGAGCCCCGTTACAGATCATGTTATATGCAAAGAATTGTAAATATGCTCTATAGG
>CBVK0100300094.1:0-13250 GCA_900067695.1 Picea abies
TTCATCTAGTGGTTATGACAGTAACAGAAGTTATCTCAAGAGTAAACACAAATATACAGACTGTCAGGAAGTTACCAAAGGAAATATATTAAACAACTCAATAAAACCTGGAGAAGATGCCTCTGATCTCGTGGCTGCAGAACCCACAGCCGAGTTCTCTCTGTCAATGTAGATCTGCTGCTCGACTGCCACAAGGAGGTTCCACTTTCTTCAAACCTGCCATGCTACCTGCATAAATGACCTCACCCACCGGTAGATATCCCTACTGTCAGAAAATGGCCTCCGCATCCTCCAACAACCCCCTCTGCCGAGAGCATCAACCCCTTCTTAAGCCCATTGGTCCAGAACCCGTTCAACATTCATTGGGTCCCATATTTATTGCTCGGAGGAAATCGGACCCCTTTTTGAAATTTGAATTAAACCTATGCGTGCCTTTTCGAATCGGGTTTCGGCATTCCATATGCTAGCCACTTCCATCTACATAGTGGTCCATGTGACCTACCTTCATGCGACCTTGGTCTTATCACTCCATCGGAGTTTCGGCACTTGCGATGACAAAATGTTTATGTCAACAGGATTCACGATTTCCCGATTCGCGATGCACTTTAGCCCTCCTGACTGAGTCCTGGTCCATGTGACCATTACCCATGACCACAACCTAACCCTGTCGGGGCTACGGTGTTTGTGATGCATCAATGCATTCACCCAGTGAATCCCAATCGTCCAAATCCCGATGCTCCATTCATATGCTAACAACTGGCCTCCACTACGCCTCTGTCCTCCTTCGCTGCTGTGCTGACAGTTGTACCCCACTCATTAGGATTTCATGGATCGCGATTTTGAAATGCACAAAACCTTTGTGCCTGGGATCTCCGATATCCCAATTTTCGATTAGCCAATGAACGACCTCCTATTGGGCCTTTTGCCGATGGCACCAATCTCCTGCCACGCATCCTCTCAGATGGACAGTCCCGATTGTGTCAGGATTTTGAGACTTTCGATCTCCAAAATTCTGTACAGAGCTGTGATCAACGGTCCTGATCCTTTCTGGATTTGACGATCCAGATTCAATCGGGATTTCTTTCATCGCTATTTCACAATGCGCAAATCCCTTGTCACCGGGATCTTCGATTTCCCGATGGCACCCGATCCTTTGCCATGCGTCCTTCCAGATGGACGGCTCTGATCTTTCTTGGTGGCCCACACACTATCTTTCATATCGAGAAATTGCATTTCGCGATTTCGGGATTTCTGATGCACTTGTTCACGGGAGTCGCGAAACCCCGATTCCCGATTCTCCGATATAGGCTGTGATCAACGGTCTAGAACCTTTCTTATCCAATGTATGTGATTACATCAAGAAATCGCATATCGCGATTTTAGAGTTCTTGATGTCAAGAGATTTTGACATTACAAAGTCCCGATCCTCAATATTCTGCTGACGTCACACATGGTTTGACACGTGTTAAACACTGCCACGTGTCACTCTGATTTGTGACTTACCTGTGCCTGAAGTGTTGATTCTACCTGACACCTATCATTCCCTGGTTGTGCTACATGTCCCTTGCTGATGTGGTCTGCTGTCGTGAGCTGGATCAACGGTTCAGATGCACTCTTGACTCAACGGCTCTGATTACATCGCAAAACTGCATATCGCGATTTCGGGGTTTCCGTTGTCATTGTTCACGAGACTCGTGAAACCCTTATTCCTGATTCTCTGATGAAAGGAATCAACGGTCCAGATCTCATGCGTGCTTTAATGGCTGTGATCAAGTCGTGAAATCGCATATCGTGATTTCGGAGTTTTCAATGTCGAATGAATTGGACATTGCAAGGTCTCGATCCCCGATTCTCTGATGGAGCCTCCTGTCTACACGTGGATGGTCCCGATAGCTGCTTGAATTAACGACTATGATTGATTTTGGAGTTTTCATTGTCGAGTGAATTGGACAATTCAAAGTCCCGATCCCCAATTCTCCAATGACTTATCTCCCTCGCATCTTTTGCAGATCTGACGACTGTCGAGTTTTCCGAGTGAGATCTGACAGCTCTCGGTCTCTTTCCCATGCTCCTTGCACGTATAAGAGTGCTATGCCTCCTGAGCTTATTCTCCGTTGTTGCCATCAATGACAACAACCATCAACACACATTCGTTGCTTGTTCAATATTTGCCAACATCATCTTCTCCTACTATCATTATATTTATTCTTTTTAGTGATGCTCCATCTTCTCAACTTCTATCTACAAAAAGACATTAATCAAGCTTCATATGAAAAAATATACATTATGTCCTTTAGTGAAAATAACACTTTGACATGCATACATGCTTTACAAGATTGCAACATTACTATACCTAGTGATCATGAGTCCTAGATGTTATTACCAATCTTACACAAAAAACCAATTAATGTATAGTTAATATATGGTAATCATATCTAAGGTAATCAAATCACACATGGTAATCACATTCTCTGAGTACAAGATGATTTGTGTTTAAGAATGTGAAGAATGGAAAGACTTTGCAACAAGATTTATAAAATGAAACATCAAAATATGCCCAAAATCATGAATATGATTATTTCACCTACAATCCCAAAGACTTTGCATCTTCTTTAAAAAGTGATTAACCAATTCATTTTCACACATTCATACTCATGATCAATCCAAGCCAAGATTAAATGAAAGCCAAACCCAAATGCAAGGGCTCTATACTATGTGTTGAATATATGGGGAAGGACTAATAATTTAAAGCATATTGAGCACATTTCCATTGTGGTATGGGATATGAAATGGATAAAAATCATGTAGATCCTCTACCCCAAGGCTATGCTCCTCTATTGATGGTATGAGACAATAGGTTATGTGTGGGTGATGAAACTATCATTGAATCCACCTTGAAAATATCATTGAATCAATGGTAGAAACGAATCAATCCACCTTGAAACTATCGATCCACCATAATCAATTCCTCTTGACACAATTATGTTGAAGTCTTCTCATCCAATCAATCATTTAAAGGGTTTTGATTCGAAAAATGAACCTCATAAGAATATCGAGCTAATATTAAACATGTATAATTATTTTTGTGAAGGGATCAGGCCTAATTTGATGATCAAGTGCTTTTCAAACATAATGATAAAACTATTGACATTTTTTTTATCAGGATGAAAAGTCAAATTAAGCTATTTTATCTAATCAAGTTTCTTCCCTACTTTTTATATATGATCAATTCAACTTTTTTTTACATCTAGAGGAATAAGTAACTGGTTGGGATTACCTTGGCGATGCCTAGGTTCAAATCTTGATAGTTGCCACTATAACCCCTAGACTAGTGCCAATAGTCTGCAAGTCAACATCTAGAAGGAAACTTATGATCATTTGAACCATTAATAGAGACCCCTTTTTAAACTTAAAAAGAATTTTAGATTAAAAGCTCCTTTAACGCCAAACAATTACTTAACCTCAGAATAGGTTGGATCCCTTGATTTCTAGACTTCACCAACTAATAAATTTCCCTTGGGTTCTTTGATTGAAGAACCCTTTCTTCATAATGTAGATGACATGCGAGGATTTGAATGAATTGTCACATGACCTCTTCCAAGCATAGCCTCATATCTTTCATAACTTGTGAAGTTCCAACTACCTTATTTAACTAGACATCATAAATGTGCATTCTCATACTTGTGGATCTCAAAATAATAATCTATTAGTTGCATTGAGTTCATAATTCCATAAATCCTTCAAGAACCCTTTTTCCGAGGGTCGGGATATCGTTTTGGTTTAACACCTTGTTAGCACAATTTTTTACCCTTCAATATGAGTTAAGACATGTGTTAAGACAATAGTAACAACTAGGCTAATTAAAGGAGTAAAGCCCCAAATTGTCACTAACCAAACCCCTTTATGTTTGGGCTAGTGCTTGCTATCCTCTGGGGGGAGTCCCTAGGCACACTGAGGTGCCTTGTTGTTGTCTTTAAGTCTGATTTTTGCATGTAAAACCTACAAAACAAAAAGTTGTTTTTCTTGTATAGGGTGTAAAATTAGCCTAAAATGATGAGGAAAAGTTATATTTAATGCTTGGAAGGAATCTACAGGGTTATCACAATGATAATAGACTGGAAAAGAAGAGGGAAATTATTCAAAAGGTGAGAAATAACCACAATAAACACTTCAGAAAATGACAAATCAGATCCCAAATTTGTTAAATTCAGAAGCATCGACAGTCATTCTCAAATGAGAGGCCATATGGGCCACCCTAAGGCTAGCCAGGGAGATTTGGAGAATAAACTAGTTTTGTGAGGTATTGCCAAAAGCTAGTGGGAATGTACAACCTTTGTGAGTCAAACCAAAAGTTAGGATGAACAAGATGCTATGTGAGTCTACTGCAAAAGTCAAGGGGATCGTACAACCTCTGTGAGCATAGAAAGTCTAGTGCAAAATTCATGGGGAACGTAAAACCTCTGTGAACACAGACAAACTAGTGAGCAATTAAGGGGAAATGTACAAGCTCTGTGAGCCTATTCAAGCCTTTTGAACCATGAGAAAAAGTCAAGGAATCTAGCAAAAGTTAGGTTGAATATAAAATTCCTATGAGCTAGAAACAAATGATATTCCTAATATTCCAAATGATATAAATGTATTGGTCTAGTGCATTGGCACATGTAACATTATCCACCATGAAGAGAATTTCAAATTTCCTTGTAAAGAGTCGAGTTGTAACTAAAGTCTTAAGTCTAGTTCTATTTTAGAACTAAAGTGTAATTTTGAGTTGTAACTAAACTTTCAAGTCTAGTTCTATTTTAGAACTAAAATGTAATGTTGAGTGATAACTGAAGTCTTAAGTCTAGCTCTATTTTAGAACTAAAGTGTAATGTTGAGTTGTAACTAAAGTCTTATGTCTAGTTCTATTTTTGAACTAAAGTGTAATGTTGAGTTGCAAGTGAAGTCTTAAGTCTAGCTCTATTTTTGAACTAAAGTGTAATGTTGAGTTGTAACTGCAGTCTCAAGTCTAGTTCTATTTTGGAACAAAAGTGTACCAGTCTCAAGCCTAGTTATATTTTTGAATTAAAGTGTAATGTTGAGTTGTAACTAAAGTCTCAAGTCTAGTTCTATTTTCAAACTAGAGTATACGAGTCTCAAGTCTAGTTCTAAGTTCGAACTAAAGTGTGAAGCTGAGTTACAATTAAATCATGCAAACAAGTTACTATTTCGAGCCTCTCCGCTTCTCCTCTTCATCCTATATAAGCAAAGGTCGACCCCTCTCTTCAAAACAATTTGATATATGTAGGTTAAGGTTGAAGCAATTGAGGTGCATATCAGTGATAAAGAGGTAGCATAACAAAGAAGCATATCAGTGTTGTATATCAACAATAGAGGCTACATATCAGTGGTGTATATCAACAATATATCATTGTTGTATATCAACAATAGAGGAAGCATATCAAAGGTATATTTTAGCAAGGTCTCTTAGGTCTTTGTCATGTCAGAATCATCTTGGAAATCTCTTTAAGAGAATAACATTCATGGTGGATATTTGTAAGTGATCTTACATTATTAATGCAATAAAGGAATATTGTTTGTTGGGGTTTTTCTCCCTGTATGGGGTTTCCCAAGGGTATATGTGTTGTTGATGTGCATGCTTACTTATATACATAGTTAATTCTATTCAGTTTTGATTTGGTATTTTGGAAGTGTATTAAGTTGGAATCAAAGTGTTGAAGAAAATATAAGATTTAATTCGCATAAGAAATCAAGCTCATAATTTAACATGGTATCAAATCTTATAGTGTGTTAAACGTGTTGAAGTGCAACAAAAGGTACACACAGATCCAAGCTAGCTTGTTTAATTTTCTAGTGTGAGGTCCTTGACATCCTCCATTTCAGTCAGGGCCAAGGATAGTCTGAAAGGAGCTACAAACTTCAATGTGTGGAAGCTTCGGATAACAAATATCTTGTAGGAGCATGATCTTGAGAAGTATGTGACGATGGTTGTGGAGGAACCCACAAATAATGCAAGAAGAGCGGCCTTTGGGAAGATTCAAGAAAAGGCCACGTGAATCATCTTTGACTTAGTCAAACACAGTATAATGCCTGCAATGACTTCATTAAAGACTACCAAGGATTGTATGGATACCTTGCTTAATTTGTATGATAAATATACCCCAAGTCAGAACATGACACTTAAGCACAAGCTTAAGTATTTGAAGATGGAGAAAGGTGAATTAGTGGCATATTTCTGTTTCGAGATAGCACATATCAGAGATCCACTTTTGGTCACAGGGGTGATAGTGGACGATGATGATTTAGTGCAGGCCATTTTCGACAATCTTCCTTCTTCATGGGAGACCTTCTTATCTAGTGTAAGTGGGAGAGAGATTCAACCCACATTTGAGAGGTTATGACATAATTTCCTCGAGGAGGAGAGTTGCACAGCTACCAGGAGCGAGCCAATGAAAGAAGAGCACTTATCTTTAGCATCAATATTCAAGGGAAAGAAGAAAGGATCTTAGAGGAAGCCAAACACCAAAGGTACATTCAAAGGCAATAATATTGATACATCTAAGATTAAATTCTTTAGTTGTAATAAGTTGGTTTATTTTGCTAAAGATTGTTGGTTTAGAAAGAAATATTCTAGGAAAGTGAAACATCATGCCTCAACTATTGAGGATGATGAATCCAAAAGAAATCAAAAAAGTCCTTCTAATGAGAAAGAAAATAGAAATTAGTATTACATGGTTTCTGCCTTATCCAGTTCAGTTTTCACGGGGCTGAAATCTTGGTTAGTAGATAGTGGTGCATCAAAGCACATGACAGGGTTCAAGGAGATCCTCTCAGATTTCGAGACAAAATATTTTTTAGAGCATGTTGAGCTTGGGGATGACAAATATTACAAGATATAGAGAGTGGGATCTATCTCCTTCATATTGGAATCTGGGGCTAGACTTCATGTTGATGAAGTATTATATGTTCCAGGGCTCAAGAAGAATCTATTATCAGTTGCAACCCTTGAGGACAAGGGATATTGGGTGATCTTCAAGGACAGGAAGGCACTACTATGGGATAAAGGTAGCCACTTAAGTACAACATAAACCATTGTAACTCGCAGTTGAGGATTGTACATCGTGTCAGGACAGTCAGTTCAAGCATTAGCACATGATGCAACTAGCTCTAGCGAGTTGTGGCACAAAAGACATCGACATATTCATTATGGACATAATCCTTTTCTAGTAGTGACAACAGAGCTCAGGGCATCTTAGATCTGGTTCATTCTTATGTATGTGGTCCCATGTCATCTCCCTCACTCAGTGGTTGTTTTATTATGTCATTTTTATTGATGATTACTCAAGAAAATGCTGGATATATTTCCTTAAATATAAAAGTGACACATTTGATAAATTGAAAGAGTATAAAGAATTTATTTAAAATCAGACAGGGACACACATCAGAACCCTTAAAAGAGACAATGGAGGTGAGTTTGAATCTCTCCAGTTTGAGGATTTTTGCAAGTCAGCAGAAAGGATAGCTACTCCCAAAGGAACTTTCAGGGAAAGGAAGAGGCCTCATAGGTTTGGATTCTAGGTTGCACTAATGAGAAACATTAGTGATGTCAAACCTTCTTCATTTGAAGAAGAAGATAAATCACAGGTATGGAAGGATGTTATGCTTGAGGAATACAAGTCTATTTTAAAGAACAAGGCTTGGGACATTATGCCGATGCCAAAAGACAATTCAGTGGTTTCTTCCAAATGGATCTATAATATCAAACATGCAACTGATGGAAGTGTGGAAAATTTCAAAGCAAGATTTGTAGCCAGAGGCTTCACTCATAAATAAGGAATTGACTATGAAGAGACTTTTTTCCCTTGTAGCTAGATATACCTCCATTCAAACTATTATTGCTTTAGCTTCTGTTCTTGGTTGGAAGATACATAAGATGGATGTAAAAAAAACATTCTTTAATGGAAAGATTGAACAAGAGGTCTTTGTGGAACAACCAGATGGTTTTTTACTGCATAACAAAGGAACTCATGTATGCAAGCTAAGGAAGCCCTTGTATGGTCTTAAGAAAGCTCCTAGAGTTTGGTATGACAGGATTGATGGCTTTCGTAAAAGCCTGGGCATTCAGAAAAGTGATGTTGATGAAAATCTGTACTTCAACGAAAGAGGTAACCAACCTGTTATACTAATCCTGTATGTTGACGATCTCTTTCTAACAAGAGATGAAGGGATAATATCCTAGTGTAAGATGGATCTAACCTCAGATTGAATAGGAGGTCTTGAGTGCAAAAACAACATAAGATGGATGTAAAAACAACATTCTTGAATGGAAAGATTGAACATGAGGTCTTTGTGGAACAACCAAATGGTTTTGTACTACATAATAAAGGCACTCATGTATGCAAGATAAGGAAGGCCTTGTATGGTCTTAAGTAGGCTCCTAGAGTTTGGTATGATAGGATTGATTGATTTCTTAAAAGCCTGTGTGTTAAGAAAAGTGATGCTGATGCAAATTTGTACTTCAAGGTAAGAGGTAACCAACCTGTTATACTAATCCTATATGTTGATGATCTCTTTCTAACAGGAGATGAAGGGATAATATCCTAGTGTAATATGGATCTAACCTCATAATTCGAGATGAAAGACTTAGGCTTGATGCATTACTTCCTAGGACTGAAAGTGTGGAAAAGATAGGGTGAGATATTTCTGGCACAAGGAAAATACATAGTGGATGTATTAAAGAGGTTTGGTATGATGGATTTCAAATCCATGTCTACTCTAATGGTTAAAAACCTGAGGAAACTACAAGATTTTGATACAAGTTCATATTTGGTGGATCCCACCATGGATAGACAGTTGATTAGATTATTTATGTACATGATCCACACTAGACAAGATATATGCTATGCAGTGATTGCAATGATTCAGTTCATGACTGAATCGAGATAGTAACACTGGGTGGTAGCAAAGCACATATTGAGATATCTCAGAGGGACCATTACTTAAGATCTGGGATATACATCCAGTGGTGGTTTATTTCTGCATGGGTATGCAGATGTTGACTGGGCAGGAAGCCCAGTGGATCAGAAGAGTACTTCCAGATACTACTTCAGTTTAGGATATGGTATGATCTCTTGGTCAAGCCAGACGTAGGGATTCATTCCACAGAGTACAAAATAGGTTGAGTACATTGCAGCAAGTGATGCTAGAAAGGAAGCAGAATGGCTCAGAAAATTGGTTTCTGGGTTGTTTGGTGACTATATAGAGACGACGATTTTTCACTGTGATAATCAAAGTTGGATAAAATTGAGAGAGAACCTTGTACTTCATGATAGGTCAAAATATATTGACATGAGGTACCACTACATCTGAGACTTGGTCTAGAGAAAAACTATAAAGTTACAGTACATAACCACAAGAGAGCAGGTAGTTGATATCCTAACCAAGCCTATGACCTCAAGATAGTTTGTGCAGCTGAGAGGCAAGATTAGTGTGGCTAAGAATGACTCCCTTGCTGAGAGGGAGTGTTAAATTTAGCAACATCGACAATCATTCTCCAATGAGAGGCCATATGGGCCACCTTGAGGCTAGCTAGGGAGATTTGGAGAATCAACTAGTCTTGTGAGGTATTGAAAAAATCCATGGGGAATGTACAACCTTTATGAGTCAAACCAAAAGTTAGGATGAATGATATGTTATGTGATTCTAATAAAAAATTCAGGGGGAACTGTTGGCACAAGGGTAGAGACAGGGTTCAACTCTAAGAGTGCACCAAGAAGCCCTAACTACTGGTCGTTTCAGCAACACCTGCGAAGCAGATGCAGTCTCACCTGAAGTAGCTATGGGGGGTTTGCAGGACAAGGATGTCTACAACCAAGGGAATATCAAGTGGATCTAATATAGAACAATACAATATGCATAAATCACTTATCAACTTATATCTACTCCACACATCTATCAGATATACCACAGCAATGCAATAACAGTATATCAAGGCAAAAGAACACAAAATTAATCACACATAGAAGACAAATATACATGGTTCACCCTCTCTCTAGGGCTACGTCCACAGAACTGCGTTGTAAGATATATTAAGATGAAGCATACAGTTCTTGTCTACACTCTTAGCTAGCATATCTTCTTTCTATTCCTTTATGTCTCTCCCCTTCCTATGCACCTAGTTGCAGGACTTGACCTTCACACCCAGCTAAAGATCTTACAATACCAGAAGGCTCTCACACTTAGCACTTCTCTCTCACACAACAATAATCACTCACATTAACAATAGTATCAATAATAACAACATTAACAATAACCCAACCCAATTCTTATTGACCTTTATTTATACATTACAATAGCTCACTGACAACCTTAGGTCAAAACCCTAGGTCAACTTGACCCGCATTTTTAGGGCTTCACTGGCCTTTCTTTCCTTCCTTCTCGCGCGGTGCTCCAAAGCATCCAATAGTGGATTTTTTCTCTTGCTGAGTTGTCCACAATCCTTCTTCCTTGTTGATTTGTCGTCCTTGATCTCCTCATCTAATGACTTTCTTCCTTTTACTTCGCTTCGCATTTTCTGCTCTTTTGCTCACTTCGACCTAGTATCAGTCACTGTGTCTTCTGTACAGTTTGCATTTTTCCTTTTCTTACTTGATCTTCATTTTCTTCCATAACCAAGGGCCAACAGGCCCCCAACACTCACATGTAACTCGTCTTGAGGCACCTCATATCTGATCCTTCTATTTTACTTCAACCTTAGACTGCGTAGTGTAGCCCTTGCTTTCTATTCTATGCCTCCTCTCCTTCCTTCTGCAAAATGTATTTTCTGTGTCTGGTACCCAGTTTCAACTACATCTGGTACTTAGACCCTTTTCCTTATGCTTTTACTGAGAGTTGTGAGGCAGCTGGTTGTCATAGTACAACTTCAGTTGACTTCTGTTCACCAAACCTTCCTTCCATTCTCCATTTAGAGTCTTCAGCTGTGCAACTCCTCCTTATGTAACATAGGCTATCTCATATGGTCCTAGCCAATGAATTCTAAACTTCCCAGGATGATTCAGGAACTTACTATCATATATTAGTACTATATCACCTTCCTTGAATGTATTCTTCTTGATGTGCCTGTCATGGTAGGCCTTCTCTCTTTCCTTCTGTACCTGCTAATGGAATCCTATAATAAATCGATATTCTTCTAGTTCAACCAACTGCATGAGCCTCTCCTAAATAACACCAGTGTGATCCATACCTATAAAGGAAACAATTCTTAGGCTTGGTACCAGATATTCCATTGGGACAACAACTTCAAGACCATACACCAACTTAAAAGGGGTCTGCATTGTTAATTTATTGTAGGTGGTTCTATAGGCCCATAGTACTACTGGTACTCTTAAATCCCAGTCATCCATGTTCACACTGCAAATCTTTGTCAGCATTGTCTCCAAGATATTGTTGAATGCTTCCACTATCCCATTTTCTTGTGGATGGTATCACATGATCTTCTAATGGTGGACTGCAAATTCCTCGGTCAAGGCTTCAACTGTTTTATTTATGAAATGTGTGCCTTGATCACTCATAAGGATTTTTGGGCATCCAAACCTGGTTATAATGTCATCGAATATTAAGCATGCAGTTTTAGTTTCACTACATTCCTTAATTCCTCTTGCTTTAGCCCATCGATTCAAATACTCTATCACAGTAATTATGTACCTTTCTCCTGTGCGCTTTCCTAGTGGGTTTATAGGTCCCATGAAGTCAATGGTCCATTTCTCAAATGCTTGTAGGGTCAGTTGCGATGCTAATGGAATTTCATCTCTTATGGACAACTTCCCAACTCTTTGGCATACATCGCAGGCTATGTAGTAGTCCTTAACATCTCTGTGTAAGGTAGGCCACCAAAGGCCATCTCTAAGAACCTTCTGCACAGTGGCTTTTCCTACGTAGTTTCCTCCTGTGATGCCTTCATGAGCTTCTATGAGGATTAATGTTCTCTCTGCTTCCATAACGCACCTCCTTAATATATCATTAGGTCCCATCTTGTATAGTTGTCCAGCTATAATTGAAAAGTCTACAGCGTGCACTACCAGTTGTTTCTTCTGGGGAATTGTATAGTCACTAGGTGCCATTCCTGTTGACATGAACTAGACTATCTCTGCAAAGTAGTCATAAATATTTCTAGTGGCTCTTCTCCATTTTCCAACCTCGACAAGTGGTTAGGACCTTTGTTCATTCTTCCTGGCTTAACCATGATCTCAAAATCATATTCTTGAAATAGCAGAAGCCATTTGCATATTCTCCCCCCCAACATTAGCTTGTTGAATAGGTATTTCTGTGCGAAGTGATTAGTGAACATTTTAAAGTGGCCTCCCAACAAGTAGTGGCAGAACTTCTACACTGTGTACACCATGGCTAACCCTTCTCTCTCGATAGTGGTGTAGTTGATTTTTGTTGTTGATAGTTTCTTGCCAGCAAAATATAATGGATGGTCAATGTCTCCTATTCCTGGTTGTGCTAACACAAATCCTAATGCAATGGAAGATTCATTGACATGCACATGAAATTCCTTGCTCCAATCTGGAAAAACTAGAATGGGCACAGTAACCATCTTCTATTTCAGTGTGTTGAAGCTCTGCTGGCATTCTTCTGTCCAATTAAACTGACAATATTTCTTCAGACACTTCTCCATGGGTGTTGTAATCTGGGCATATCCCTTAATGAACTTCTTGTAATATCCAGTATGTCCCAGTGTAGTGCATAGTTGTTTGAATGAAGTAGGAGGTGGCAGGTCAATGATAATGGCAATTTTAGATGGATCTACCAACAATCCCTGCTTGCATAGATCATCTGTTATAACTGCACACAACCAAAACACTTGGCAAGGGACTATCCTTATAACTGCATACAAGTGTTTTGGTTGTGTGTAGTTATAACAGATGATCTATCCTCGACCTCAACCCATACCTCCTCCTCTTCCTCTTCCTCAGAATCCACCACAAGGATTGATGTTTAATCTCCCAAGGGAGTTGTACTACAGAGTGTTTCCTTCTTGTTGTACTTTGCCTTGGATTTTGTATATGTCTCTTGATATTTCGTGCATGAGATCGTAAGCCCTACAATCCCTATCATCATGCCCTAATGACTTATAGAATGTGAAATACAAATTTGTGGGTGTCTGAACATACTTTTGCATGTAATAACGCTCACTAGGGTGATGTATGTTTCTACATACCTTGCACCAGGGTAGGGTGTCCTACTTC
>CBVK0100300095.1:0-13250 GCA_900067695.1 Picea abies
AAGTCTTATTAAGTGGAATGAAAGAGTCAGGTTTTGATTGAATTTTCATTAGAAGTTAGGTGCCTAATCCTGCGTATATAGTGCATGTGCTTCGTAATCCTACGAACCTCGGATTGACAAATTAAATGGTTGGGCAATTACTACGACAGAATTAAACGACAATATTTTTGCTCAACAGTGGAGACAGATTCTATCATAACTAAAATGAAACCATCAGAGAAAACGCATTGATAACCACTCATAAATCACCATTAATATCCTTAGCCCATTCCTGGTATGTATTTCATTCAGATTTTGATTTCTAATGTTGACACAGCTAGGTATTAGTGCAAACAATCAATCTCAAGGTTATAAACTTGTGTACAAAGTCCAAATAGCTTGACTCTCTTATGTAGGGAAACTGAAATTCAAATCCTAGTGTATGGGGAATACATGTAAGTAATAATATCTATATAGTAAGATATAGGAGTTAGGAAAATGCCTATATTAGATGGAACCTCTCTTATGTGTTAAGTTAGTATGACAAAGGGTTACTCCAAACCAAAAGGAAATGTAAGTACCCATCATACGAGATGATAAACTTTGGATAAATTAGTGAATAATGTACCAAAGAAATATATATATATTTTTTATGATAAATTTGAGGTTCATTACATTGGGTTCCTTCTTTAATCCATATAAATCCTTCTTCAATCTACACGCATGTGTCTCCTTGTCATGTACCTCGAGCCCTTGTGGCTACTCCACATATACTTCCTCTTTTGTTTCACCATTCAAGAAAGTTGTCTTCACATCCATCTAATGCACCTTCCATTTCATTATTTCGTCCAACGAAAGTATAGTCCTAATCAAGATATATCTTTCCACGGGAGAAAATTTCTCTTCATAGTCAATCCCCTCCTTTTGACAAAATCCTCGAGGTAGAAATATAGCCTTCTACTTTTCAATACTTCCATCATCTACATGTTTCATTTTGTATATTCATTTTGAAATTACTATTGATTTCTCCTTCAGTCTGGGGACCACATCCCAGACACCATTCTTTACCATGGATTGATATTCCTCCCCCATGGCATCCTTCCATACCCTCCTTTTTGTAGCCTCTTCATAACTTGATGGTTTTTCATCCATGATTTCACAAAAACATGCCACATAGTTGTAATATGGTTTTGTCTTCTTACTTTCCCTAAGATATTTTTCTAGGGAACCATATCTTTCTACATCTCTGATGGGATCCTATTCCCAAACTAGTATTATCTTGTGAGAAGTCATCTCTGCTAGCCTCTAAGGGTCTACAATATCATTATACTCATGAATAACTTCCTCTAGTTCAACTGCTTCTGCCTCTGGAACTCTAGTAACTTCATTCTCCTCCTCATGAACCTCTTTTTCACAATCATGTTTTGATTTCCTAAAATATGCACACTCATCGAAGGTTAGATCTCAGTTAATCTAAAATTTCTAGTGACCAGGAATATATATCATGTATGCCTTCGATGTGTCACTATAACCAACAGATATGCCATTCTTTCTAGATGGATCTAATTGTGTCCTCTTTTACTTGGGGACATGCACAAATATGGGGCAACCAAATATCCTTAGATGAATGACTTTTGGCTTCTCTCTTGAAAACATCTCCTCTAGTGTCTTGTTTTCAAGTAATTTGTGGGGACTTATGTTTTGCATGTACACTGTGATATTTTTTTCTTCTACCCACTTATGAATAGGTATATCTTGATCATGGATCATACCCTTCACTACTTCCACGATCATATGATTCTTCCTTTCTATTACTCGATTCTTATGAGGATTTTAAGGAGTATAAATATCTCTCTTAATCCTAGCTTCATTGCAATATTATTTGAATTCCTCTAAAGTGAATTCTCCTCCATTATCTAATTGCAAGGTCATTATCTTCTTCTATGTCAGGTTTCCTACCATTTCCTTAAATTCTTTGATTTTTCCAAATACTTCATTATTTTCATTCAACAAATTGATCCAAGTTTTACTTGAGTAAGCATCAATAAAAGACACATAATATACATACCTTCTTAGTGAATTTGTTGACATCGATCCACGCACATATGAGTGCACGATGTCCAATACTCTTTTGGATCTACTATTAGTGTTGGGAAAGGATTTGTTCATGTTCTTTCCTTCTAATTTGTAGACTTTTCACATGCCATTTGGTTTTTCCTGGATCTTTGGTAGTCCTGTCACCATCTTGTTGACAGTTGATAGGGCCTTGTAATGTAGGTGAGAGAATATCCTATTCCATAATTCACTCGGATTCACAGTATCGTGAATTAATGTTGAAGTTGATATCCCTTTCAATTTGTAGAGTCCTCCCTCTTGAAGTCCAATCACCACAAATGTGACATCCCCAAAAATAAAGTATTTTTCAAAATTCAAAAAATTGTTAGAAAACTATTATGTTCTTGGTATATTCAAATTTGGAAAATTTTTGCCATTTATGGCAATTCCAAATTTAGAATTTGGAAAATTGTAATTAATTATTATGACTGTTGGGCAGAGATTCTGATTTGACCCAAGTAACTATTTGATTATGAAACTTGTATGAAAACATAATATTTTATATTTACTGTAGGAAGACAAATGGAACAACAATGTTAAAATCAGTTGACCATGACTCCATGAGAGGGGAACATGTTGGAACGACCTCAAGGCTGATTTTTACAAGTGGAAAAATAGGGATTTGGACATTGGCAGCCCCTGAAAATCAGGGATTTAGAGATCTGCGAAAATTCCCAAGAGAGGGAAAAAGACATAGGCAATAGGGGGGATTGTTTTGATAAATAGCATATGTGAGGAGGCAGGACGTTGTCGAGTATGCTGGGGAAAAAGACCAATGTGTACTTGATGTTATGGAGTGTGAGGCAAGGAAAATACTACTGATAGAGGAAGACAGTGATGAAAAGGATATTTCAAGTTTGCCCTCATGGATTCATGGTCAGGCTAGGGGGTAAATTGGGTAAGCATTGGCTGCCCTATTCTAATGGTTGGGAGGAACGTGGTTCTTCCCTTTGTTTTCCCGCGGACTAATTCAGATATGTCTCTCTACTCTCCTCTTTTCATGAATGTACCACTGAAAGAATTTCATCTGGTTACTATTGTGGATGATTATCTTACTATCATATGTATTCGATAGAATTACAGAGTTGTTGTAGATTAATTGGAGTAGAAATAATTTGATTCGATTAAAAGATTGTAGTTACTCGAGCGTAGTATAGGTTCTATGTTGTAATAACATAAGAAATATATTAATTTATGAAATTATAAAGTAATCAACATCTATAATGAGATTTCAATCTGTGTAAACATTTAGAAAAATCTAGAAACGAATTTAGGAATATTATATTCATTTATTTCTGCACAGAACTATAACTACGAATATCTAATACACAAAGGATAATTATTGATCATTACAGAAAGGTTCCCATGAAAAATAACTATATTAATATAGAAGAGAGTTACAGTTTTTCTCCTCGTAATAACCTTAAAAAAAAAAGAGAATGTACTGACTCGACAAAATGCCTAGAACAAGTCCTTAAACTCTTTAGAGCATAAATCTTGGGATAGTGAAATTCATTTCAATACGAGGTTTCTTCCCCTTCTGTTTTTCTAATTAAGGATTTAACTTACAAGTAAATCGGCTACCCTGGGAAGCCTAGTAATGACAAAACATTACTGTGAAATTATGTACAGTAGCGAACACAACTTAGAGACTAAGTTTTAAGTCTGGTTGTCAGAACTCGAATAGCTTTTCAGGTCCGGTGATAATCCGAGTCCATTGAACTCGAAACATCTGAATCCTGAAATGGATCGTGAGAATCAGTAATGGGATTTAGAGAGAACAAAAGTTAAATAGAAACGCAATTATATTTCAAAAATGAGAAAGTAGTGAAATTTAATCATGAGAAAATAAATCATGCACGGAGAGAATCCATGAAATTAAATACTGAAGATTTAATACATGAATTATTACTTAGCTTGTGATTGGTGTGGAACTTTTTCCATCGGCGTCATTGAACAAATCGATCCACGGTCAAAAAGGGAAATGGAACTAAAGAAGGCTGATGGGTACCCCTGACAAGAAAAAACAAAAGCCCATAATTAATGATTACAACTGAGAAAATGTTAATCGAATAAGAACAACTAATAGAATATAACTACAAACGAGTAGAATGATAATTTCATATAGTATGATACATGAACCACTGAGATAACTACCATAAATTGAATACTTCGTTTTCTTTACCCTTTTCGTTGAAGGATTGTGAATAGATAGATCTAAATACATAATTCTAGAGCTGAGCACTTGGAATAAAATCCCTAAATGGAAATAATTTCACAGGCGAAATAATCCAAGAAGTTGAGGGAGTGTGTTCTTCCTCTCAGATTTAAGAGTTGTTAGTTCAAAGATTTTTTCCATCCCCGACTCCCTGTGAACCCAGGGGATGTATTACACAATCACATTGGTAGTAATGACGAACAATTTATACGCATAGGATATGGTGGTGGATATATGAATCACAGTAGAAAACAAGAAATAATTTAACCATAGGTTTACTTAGGGGTAAATATGTTGAAGACACCTTGAATTAAGATGCAATCATATAGGCAGTATAAAATATAGTGAGGCCTAGTATTACTTTTGGGATCTCCTTCATTTCCCTGTAAATATATCCATATTTATATACAGCCTTATAACAAGAGGGGCAACAAACCCTTCGAATCTTTAAATCCCAAAAACATAACTAGGAATTTTTAGTCTCTTATCGAGTTATATCGAGATCAAACATACATTATGAGGAATGCAAATGCATAGAACTTACCTCTGAACTAGAAGAACTAACTCGTATGATTGTGACTCTCTTGTCTACTTTGGGATCCCTTACAATCCAGATCCTTCTATGAAGGTTCATAGAAGAAAAGATACCTATCGCAAAGTAACCGAAAATTAATAGAACCCAATATAGAATAGGGGATCTACTACAACCCAACAAACTGAAAAATCCTCAACTCAAACCAGAGGATATCAAAACCAACATACTTAAGAAGAGTAGACGATGACCACAACATGTATTTCAACATTCAAGAGTCTTGGGTTCAAAGGCAAAATAAGACAGAGTCTTTGGCTTACCGTATGCAGGGAACAACGGAGGGATGAACGCCTCCACAGTTTCTGCCCAGGTCGTGTCCACCCAAACTACCAACCACTTGTAGAACTAAGTTATTGCAGGGATAGTGATAAAAAGTTTCTTTTCTCAAATACCTAGACACAAGCGAGGGACAAACACTAATCACCTACCAACCCTTTGCAGAAGCAGAGTAATGGTGGTAGTATGAAATAGTACCTTACCATGTGAACAAGGTGAGGTGGAAGGTTTTACATTGGAAACAATAATAGATTAATAAACCTCGGAAGGCACCCTGGCATATTGCCATTATTAGGCTAGACAGGGGCTTTAGCTCAGGATTTGACAAGTACCTCAATCAAATTTACACCAAGTCTGTGTGAGGGATATGACTTAGTTAGGGTCCTTTCCAGTATAGCCGATAAGTCCATCTTCTCGTCAGTTAAGGTGAGCCACCTAGTTCATTAACTTTAATACATTCAGAAAGGAGGACTGGTATGGTTGAACCCTTCAACGATGCCAACCGTCAACCCACTTCAAGTCTAGGGTAATGGCAGCGTAAGGTTAATCACGACTTGTTTAACACAGAGTTTATTGCTTGATAAAGATAACAAAATTTAAATTCCTTCATTAATTTAAGACTTGTGACCTTTAATATGAGAAAGGTGTAGTTCCTTTCGGAACCCAATACCTCTCGTATAGGTTCTCTTATGTTATAATCAACGATAATGTTATGTTTGGAGAGGTTTGGAATACCTTTAATGTTTAACATTTTACAACTTTAGAAGTTATGTCTAGGGATGGGTCTTTAACCCTTTTACTAACATTAGAAATGTTAGTAAACTAAGAAACTAGATTATATAGTGAATTTATCCCTATATCCATTATATATGTGGCTTCTAGACAACCCTAGATAATCAAAGAATAAAATCTCTTACAAAGGAAGGTAGTTGTATCGACAACAGTGGTAAACACAACCCTTATGGGAGTGGATAGTATCGACACCTATTTATTTACGATAACCTTGAGACCTTCGAAATAAGTTGACTGAAGAGAATGGAATTTTAATGTCCCTAAGAAAAATAATTTTTTTTTTATTTTGTAATTTTTGGGATTGTTACATATGGTATCAGAGCAACAGGTTACAACACTTGGACCTTGAATAAGGCCATATGATTTAATTAATATATAATTCTTTTTTTATAAGCCTAATAAAAACCTTTATTGTTACAAACATAAAACCCTTTCTATTTTGTGTTAATCATGGCAGCAGTAAATGATGACGGGGAAATCAAAATCGATGGAAATCTTGAACAAAGACTTCCTGAAAATCAGAGATAAAATAGTGACAGAATTTCACCTAGTGAAGTTATGGAAACAATGAGGAATCTCATCATCGAACTGTAGGTTTTCAAAGCCGACAATGAAAAATTAAAGAAAGATCAGCAGGAACAACAGGGAATAAATGAACTCCTGTTGTGCAGTACAATGACCAAAAAAATCCCAAAGGACAATAATAACAACGAAGAAGTCAGCAAGAGAGATTCCAAGAACTCGAGACCTGAAACAAAAAAAAGAGACAATTCGTCTAAAGGTACACCTTCAGATGAGGACAAAACAAAAATAGACAAAAAGAGAAAACAAGTAGACCACCTTAAAGGAGAGTTCAAGGAAATTAAACCAGCTACCTTTGATGGAGAATCCAGAATAGGAGAAGAATTTGAGGCATGGTTGTTGGAAATCAAAAAATATTTCCATATATATAACTATTCCAGTAATATGAAGGTCAGAATGGCCATATACAATCTGGAAGGGAAGGCCAGCATTTGGTGGCAAGACCTGAAATTGGCCAAGGGCCTAAAGGCAAAACAGATGGAATGGTATGAATTTAAGAAATATTTTAAGAAATAGTACCTATCTGAAAGCTACTATGAAAGGAAAACAAAAGAGTTTTATGAGTTAAGACTTGGAAAGATGACAATGGAGGACCTTATAAATAAATTCCTGGAATTATTAAGGTTTGTACCTTACATCCGGGAGGGTAACGTAAAAATCCAGTGATTCTTAAGTTGTTTACTGCAGTCCTACAGGGAAAAAATTGAGTTTGACAACCCCAAATCCTTGAGTGAAGTATTCAAGAAAGCACAAATGTGCTATGATCAATATAAGCAACGGGCAGAGTTTCCCAACCTGGAAGGATAAGAAACAATATCGAATGAACCAACGGAAGAGGGGATACCAACCAACCCCTTATTGTAATGCAATAAAAATCTTTCTGAGAAAATATTTTCACTCCAACCATCTGAATACACAAGGCAGTGGTAAATTGGTAAATCTGGGAAAGGAGAAGTTTGGGGACAACCTCCACGAACCATTAAAGTGCTAGGAATGTGGGGAACCTCATCTAAAGAGGAACTATCCATGTTTAAGTTCAACAAATAGAAATGATGTTCATAATTTGCAGGAATTCTCAACGGTGGGAGATGTGGGTAGAAGCTTGCATTGGATAAATGCATCCATAGACAGCCAGTAAGTTGACCACCAATCCTCTATGGTAGAAATCAAGGGTAAAATTAGTAACACCCAAATTTATGTTTTAATCGAACCTGGAGCTATGTTAATTTATATTACTCCTGATATAGTAGAGTCAAATAAACTTAAGAAAACGAAGAATGTAAAACCATGGTTGGTACAATTAGCAATAGGAACAAAAAGGAAAATAGTTGACTTTATTTCTGATTTCAAGTTCATCTTAGATGGTTAAAACATAAGAACAAATATGAACATCCTGCCATTAGTATCTTATGAAATGATTATCAGAATGGATTGGTTGGAAAAGAACAAAGAAGTGCTAGATCGTTATACAAAGACACTTAACTATAAAGACGATTATGGAACTACTAGAATAGCCCAAGGCATACCAAAACCTGTATCAATTAGTCAAGTTTTAGCAATGCAACTGAAGAAATGTATGAGAAAGGGATGTCAAGGTTATGCCATCCAAGTAACGAATCTGTTAAAGAAGGTATATAAGCCAGAGTTAGAAGATTTTGCTGTCCTACGTGAATTCAGAGACATGTTTGTGGACAAGATTCTGGAATTACCTCCTAGGAGGGAGATAGAATTCTCCATAGATATGCTACCTGGTTCCTCCCCTATCTCAAAATCACCTTACCGAATGAGTCTACCAGAATTGACAGAATTAAAAATACAATTATAGGAATTGTTGGACAGAGTATATCAGATCGAGTGTTTCACCATTGGGGGCACCAATCCTCTTTGTGAAAAAGAAATATGGTACTCTAAGGCTTTGTATTGATTATAGAGAATTGCATAAAATGACTATTAAGAACAAGTACCCCTTACCTAGGATAAATGACCTGTTCGATCAAGTAGAAGGGGCCAAGATCTTTCGAAATTGGATGTACGATCCAGTTATCATAAAGTAAGAATAAAGGATGAGGATATAAGTAAAACAACTTTTCGAACAAGATATGGACACTATGAATTTGTAGTCATACCTTTCGGACTCACTAATGCACCAGCCACATTTATGTGCCTGATGAACAATATTTTTTGTCAGTACTTGGACAAGTTTGTGCTAGTATTTATCAACGATATTATGGTCTACTCTAAAATAGAGGAAGAACATGAAGAACAATTAAGAATAGTTCTGCAAACGTTGAGGAACCACAAACTGTATGCCAAATTTGATAAGTGTGACTTTTATCAAAAGAAAATACAGTATCTAGGACATATGATTTCAACAGAAGGAATTGTCGTAGACCCTGAGAAAATAAGAGCCATCATGGAATGGTCGATACCTAAGGATGTAGCGGATATCCAATCATTCATGGGAATCACCAGATATTATCGTAGATTTATAGAAGGTTTTTCCAGGATAACCTACCCTATCACATAATTACAAATGAAAGGGACCATGTTTAACTACTCACAGAAGTGTCAAGACAATTTTAACAAGCTGAAAAAATTATTGACAGTTGCACCCATATTGAGAGTATCAGACCCAGATAAAGACTTTACCATATGTGTGGATGCAAGTAAATAAAGAATAGATGGCGTCCTAACTTAGGAAGGACACGTGATTTGTTATGAGTCCATAAATTAAAACAAAATGAACGAAATTATGTCACTCATGACTTAGAATTGGCAGTGGTAATACACGCCTTAAAAATGTGGTGACACTACATAATGGGCAGAAAATTTACTATTGACGGATAATAGCGGGCTGAAGTATCTTTTTAGCCAACTAGATCTTAATGCAAGGCAAGGAAGATGGCTAGCCTTCTTGAGAGAATTCGACTTCAAGGTTAGACATATCAAAGGTAAGAAAAATAATGTAGCAGACGCTTTAAGTAGAAGAGTCCATGGGTTATTTAAGATAAATATCAGCAAGGCAGAAAGTGATCTGGAACAAAGAATAAGGACGACAGGTATTAACAACGAAAATTACACTACGATAATGGAAGAATTACAAAACAACACCGCAAACTCAGACAAACGAGATCTAAGTATGGACAAGAAGGGACTATTATGATTTAAAAACAGACTTTACATACTAGATTCAACAGAGTTAAAGTTAATAGTCTTGGATGAAGTGCATAAGAAACCATATTCTGGCCATCTAGGATACCAGAAAATGATAACAACACTTAGAAAACTATCTTTTGGCCTAATATGAAGGGCGAAACATCAGAATACTTGGCTAGGTGCCAAGATTGTCAGCAAGTTAAGGCTGAACACCAGCATCTAGCCGGCCTATTACAACCATTACCAGTGCCAGAATGGAAATGGGAGACCATATCAATGGACTTTATAACAGGTTTGCCTAAAACTCGGAAACAAAATGATTCTATTATGGTTGTAATCGATAAACTCAGTAAGTCTGCACATTTTGTTCCTGTGAAATCTACTTTTAAAGCTATAAACATCGCTGAAATATTTATGAAAGAAATTTTTAGACTGCATGGTATTCCTAAAATAGTGATCTCAGATAGAGAAATCAAATTTACGTCCACCTTTTGGAAATAATTGTTTGCAGGGATAAACACTAATTTGAATTTCAGCACAAGTTACCATCCACAAACGGATGGATAGACCGAACGAACAAATCAGATCATAGAATATATGCTCCACATGTATGTAAGAACAAAACTGAGTAAGTGGGAAGACTACCTGTACTTGGTAGAATTTTCATATAACAATGGGTACCAAACTTCAGCTAAATTGAGCCCATTCGAGGTACTATACGACAGAAAGTGTACGACACCAATTAGATGGGATGACCTGATTGACAAACTCATGGTTGGACCAGAAATGCTCCAAGAAATGGAAAGTATGGTAAGAAAGGTGCAACAGAACTTAAAAGATGCATAAGACAGACAAAAAGGTTATGCATACCCAAAAAGACGACACTTGGAATTTCAAGTGGGAGATCATGTTTACTTAAAAGTCAAAGCCCAAAAAAGTTCACTAAAACTTAGGAACTGTGCCAAGTTGGCACCCAGGTTATGTGGGCCCTTCGATATACTAGCTCAAATTGAACCCATAGCATACCAACTTGCACTTCCAACTAATCTAAGAATTCATAATATATATCATGTTTCCTTATTGAAAAAGTATATCCATGACCCTACTCATATGATTGATTAGAACTTGGTGCAGGTGGAACCAGAAGGTGAGTTCCATGGGGAAACCCTATGCATTCTGGACTAAAGAGAAATAGCACTTGGGAATAGAGTCGTCGCTCAGGTAAAGGTGCAATGGAAGCACTTTATCCCCGAGGAGGCCACTTGGGAGTTGCAGGGAGATTTGTGGAAATCTCATCCAATCATGTTCCAAGAATGGAGCGAACACTGAGGATAGTGTTTTATTGAAGGGGGAAAGGATGTGACATCCCAAAAAATAAAGTATTTTTCAAAATTCAAAAAATTGTTAGAAAACTATTTCGTTCTTGGTAAATTCGAATTTGGAAATTCTTTTCCATTTATGGAAATTCCAAATTTCGAATTTGGAAAATTGTAGTTAATTATTATGACTGTTGGACAAAGATTTTGATTTGACCCAACTAACTATTTGATTATGACACTTGTATGAAAACAAAATATTTTATATTTACTACAGGAGGACAAATGGAACAACCATGTTAAAATCGGCTGACCATGACTCCATGAGAGGGGAACATGTTGGAACTACCTCATGGCTGATTTTTACAAGTGGAAAATCAGGGATTTGTCCATTAATAGCCCCTGAAAATTAGGGATTTAGAAAGATGCAAAAATTCTCCAGAGAGGGAAAAATACCTAGGTAATAAGGGGGATTGTTTTGATAAATAACATATGTGAGGAGGCAGGACACCACTAAGTATGCTGGGGAAAAAGACCACTTTGTACTTGCTATTATGAACATCAATTACTAAGTGTGAGGCAAGGAAAAGACTATTGATAGAGGAAGACAGTGCTGAAGAGGAGATTTCAAGTTTTCCCTCATGGATTCATGGTCGCGCTAGGGGGTGAATTGGATAAGTGTTAGATGTCATGTTCTAACAGTTGGGAGGAACGTGGTTGGTCCCTTTGTTTTCCCACAGACTAATTCAGATATTTCTCTCTTCTCTCTAGTCTCTTCTTTTCATGAATGTACCATTGAAATGATTGTATCCGGTTACTATTGTGGACGATTATCTTACTATCATATGTATTAGATAGAATTACAGAGTTGTTGTAGATTAATTGGAGTAGAAATAATTTGATTCGATTAAAAGACTATAGTTACGCTAGCATAGTGTAGGTTCTATGTTGTAATAACATAAGCAATATATTAATTTATGAAATTATAAAGTACTTAGGATCTATAATGAGATTTCAATCTGTGTAAACATTTAGAGAAATCTGGAAACGAATT
The DNA here is from genome assembly GCA_900067695.1 of Picea abies. Classification (NCBI taxonomy): domain Eukaryota; kingdom Viridiplantae; phylum Streptophyta; class Pinopsida; order Pinales; family Pinaceae; genus Picea; species Picea abies. The sequence continues at coordinate 12,081 of CBVK0100300095.1, forward strand.
TAGGAATATTATATTCATTTATTTCTGCACAGAACTATACCTATGAATATCTAACACATAGAGGATAATTTTTTATCATTACAGAAAGGTTCCCATGAAAAATAACTATATTAATATAGAAGAGAGTTATAGTTGTTCTCCTTGTAATAACCTAAAACAAAAAGAGAATGTACAGAGTCGAAAAAATGCCTAGAACGAGTCCTTAAACTCTCTAGAGCATAAATCTTGGGATAATGAAATTCATTTCAATATGGTATTTCTTCCCCTTTTGTTTTTCTAATTAAGGATTTAAATTACAAGAAAATTGGCTACCCTGGGAAGCCTGGTAATGACAAAAACTTACTATGAAATTATGTACATTAGCAAACAAAACTTAGAGACTAAGTTTTAAGTCTGGTTGTCAAAACTCAAATACCTTTTTGGGTCTAGCGATAATGCAAGTCCATTGAATGTGAAACATCCAAATTCTGAAATGGATTGCGAGAATCAACAATGGGATTTAAAGAGAACAAAAGTTAAATAGAAACAAAATTATATTTCGAAAACCAGAAAGTAGCAAAATTTAATCATGAGAAAATAAATCACACATAGAGAGAATCCACGAAATAAAATACTGAAGATTTAATACAGGAATTATTGCTTAGCTTGTGATTGGTGTGGAAATTTTTCCATTGGCATCGTTGAACGAATCGATCCATAGTCGAAAAGGGAAATGGAACCAAAGAAGGTTGATGGGTACCCCTCGCAGAAAAAAACAAGGGCCCATCATTAGTGATTACAACTGAGAAAATATTAATCAAATAAGAACAACTAATAGAATAGAACTGCAAATGAGTAGAATGATAATTTCATATAGTATGATACATGAACCATTGAGATAACTACTGTAAATTGAATACTTCATTTTATTTACCCTTTTTGTTTAAGGAATGCGAATAGACAGTTTTAAATACATAATTCTAGAGCCGAGCTCTTAGAATAAAATGTTACAGGTATGAACTAACTGAGAGGGGGGGGTGAATCAGTTAGTGTAGATTATTAACAATTTCTCTCCTTTTTAACTTTGAATCATTAATCTTAGTGGCAGTGAGTATTTACTGTGAAATCCAGAGTTATAAACATAAAGCAGATAACATAATGAACAGCAATAACACACAGCATTCATTCACA
>CBVK0100300096.1:0-13249 GCA_900067695.1 Picea abies
AGCCGTTAGATTAGAAAACTCCTCGCCTTCCCTCATGAGGTTGATTAAGGCAAGTGGGTGCACCCATTCTTGGGCAAGAAGTTGAAGAAATCTTGGTGAGAGGCCAAGAGGCTCTTGGTGAGATGCCAAGAGCAAGAAGAAGCAAGAGACTCTTGGTGAGATGCCAAGAGGTTCTTGGTGAGATGATAAGAACAAGAAAGTTGCAGCATTCTTGTTGAGAGAACAAGAGAGAGCAAGAGAGAGGTCGAGCTGAGAAAAGAGACAGCATTTGCTGAAGGAGAGAACGCATCCCAAAGCAAAGAGAAGTACGGATTTCAGACAGCAAGGAAGAACAGGCCGTACCGTACGGATTTGTGGAGGTCCTACAGCATGTAATGTGCACAGAAATTGAGGAGGACAGCAGCTGCAATTTCTGAGAGTATTGGCATGCATTCCAAGGCTGCCATACAACATTTGTTGGCACAGAAATTGAGGTAACTGCTGTAATATATTTCTGAGTGTATTTCCGTACAGTCTGTACAATCTTAGCAGAGTTTTGGCACGAATTTCATGACAGTCCGTATAGCATTAATTGTCGTACAGTTGTACGAATTTCTGGTTCAGAAATTGAGGAGCAAAGCTACAGGAATGTCCAGATAAGTTTGTGTAAATATCTGAAGATGAATATGTTGTAAAAGAATTTCTCAGAAGCTCATAAATAATACAAAGCCCTCTCTAACTGGTTTTCCCCTTGTGGGTTTTTCCAAGGTCGAAGTTAGACCGAATATATTTGTGTCTATATTTTCTGAGTTTTGCATATTGTTGATATTTTATTTCTGCGTTGAAAACAATGTTCAGAATCCTCATGTTTCAGTTCTGAAATTTATTTCTGTTAAGTTTTTTTTATATGCTAAAACACAGTGCTGAGTCATATGCTGAAACACTGTTGTGATTATATGCTGAAACACAGTGCTGAGTCATATGTTGAAACACCGCTGTGAGCAGATGCTGAAACACAGTGTTGTAGCAGATGCTGAAACACAGTGCTATAGAAGATGCTGAAACACAGTGCTGTAACAGATGCTGAAACACAGTGTTGTAACAGACGCTGAAACACAGTGCTGAGTCATATGTTGAAACACCGTTGTGAGTATATGCTGAAACACAGGGCTGTAACATATCCTGAAACAGTGTTGAAACTAAGTTTGGCATTTAAATTTGACTGAAAAATCAACGAGACTAAAACTGGGTTGGGATTTTGAAAAGTTAACATAGTGTTTTCTTGGCTTGCCACAGTTAAATTGTTGATGGAGTTAGAGTTTTACGACATAATGCTTATTTCTCGAAAATATATTTCCAACGAGCTATCACACCCCTAAAACGAAGATAGTATGCAAAATTTAAGACCCCGAAAAGTTGATGTACTAACTTACCCCAATGGGGCCCACATGACTTTTGGCGCTTCATCTATGAGGGTTAGGTTTTTGGATGTTTAGGGTTTTGGAATTCATGTTTATCATAAAAATTCCTTTAGAGCCTCATTGTACTCATCTTCTTCTTGCAAATGAGCGTAGCCATCACATATCTTCTCAAAGATAAAGCTGTCACCATTCTAGCAAGTCTTAGACTCTGTATTTTTACAGTCTCCGTACATTTCTTTCATTAATAGAAATCATTTATTGTTGTATTTATCTGTTTCTATCATTTTTTATGGGTATTTCATTGTAATATATCTGCTTTCATTTCGTTCTGAAAAATAATCTGGATCAGTGGTATCAGAGCAGGCTGCTCTTGATCATTTTTTACTGCATGTCCTCGACGAGGTCCGAGTATATCAAGTTGGGTCTCGAGAGTGTCTCTCTTGAGGACAAAATCTCTTGAATAGCCAAGAAACCCTCCATGGTGGAAGAAAAGAAAAATGGTGGAGCAGAAGATTCTATTAACCGGTTGCTTGAGCAAGCTCTCGCGCGAAAGAGGGACAAAATGATGGAGAATTTTACTAACATCCTTAAACGTCTGTCGATAGCAACAGGTGCATATTCATCAAGAGACCACTTTGGAGGAACATCTCCCTTCAAGGTACAAGTTAATTTTGATATTCCAGTATTTGAAGGTCATATAGATGCAGATGCCTTAGAAAAATGGTTAAATTTTCTAGAAGGTTATTTCTGTGTTCACAATTTTTCCGACAAGGAAAAGATCACCTTGGCACTCCTCAAGGTTCTTCCCCATGTCAAACATTGGTGGGAAACTTACTGGGAGAAAAGTTACGCAGAGGAATCTGGAATATATGGGGCTGAGCCCACTTGGGATTTTTTTGTGGATGCAATCAAGGAACAATACTACCCTATTGATAACTATGAAGACCAGTACATGAGATGGACCACACAGTGGCAAGAGAAGAGCCAAATGCTATCGGAGTTCACAAATACTTTCCATACCTTGCTCACCAAGTTGGGTATCAAAGACTCTGAGCGACATTTGGTTCTAAAATACTGTGGGGCTCAACATAGGTACATCCAAACCGAAATGAATTTCCTAAACATCTCATCATTGGGAGATGCCTATCAATTTGCTGTCAAAATCGAGCAGAAATTTAGGCACCAGAAGAACTAGGAGTTTGGGTCTACAAATACACAACAACCAAAGAATGGTAAAGATGACCCTAGCCAACAACCTCCTAACAACCAGTCTAAGACACAGGAAAAGAAGGGTAAAGGAAAGACAAAGAATGACACTGGGAAGTAATGTGACTTCCACAAAATCCCCTGACACAACATCAATGAATGTCACTCGAAAAAATCATTGGTGGTCAAGGTCAAAGGTAAGGATCCGAAGCCTGATTCAGAATCTGATCCAGAAAATATTGAATAAAGATAGGTCATTGACGCAGACCCCACTACTACTATAGCGACCACAACAATTCAACCAGAAGAACCAGTAGATCCTGAATAGTGGGAGCGCCTCTTCCATTCATAGATGTGGGTGAAGGGGACCCTGTTGCATTTCATCGTTGATAGTGCCAGCTGGAAGAACCTCATCTCAGCTGAGGTCATCAAACAGTTGGGGTTGTCGACAACACCACACCCACAACCATACAACATCAGGTGGATCCACCAAGGACAAGATCTCTTTGTTAGCCTGCAGTGTCACCTGTCCTATGGAATCCATCGCTTCAAGGATGAGGTATTGTGTGATATTCCCCTCTTGATGTTTATGATTTTTTTTTGGTCCAATCATATATGTGGAAATGTCATGTTGTTTATGAGTCTCGACTCCGTAGTGTCATTATTACTCTGGGGGTTAGGGTCTACAGGATACCAGAGGTAGTTCCAACTATTGTTCCACCAAAACAGTACCATAAGGTAATCTCTCATACTGCAAAATTCATCCTCTACACAGTATATCCAAAGGATGCAAAGAAAGCCACTGCAACCACTGCAGCCTTAACACCTTCTATCCAGCAGAAGTAGATTGCAGAAGAGAAAGAAGATATTCTTTCTTCACCTACGATGGTGTGTACACAATGTATCGTCCAACCCAGAGACAAGAGGTCGGTGGAACAGATTCAACCCCGCCAGTAACAGGCTCATAACATCCTTCCATAGACCAAGCAGCGCAACTTCTCCAACAAGGAACGCAACTCACCAAGATCCAGATTCAGAAGTCACTTTCCCCTCTTCCCCGCGCACTCAACACAATGGAGACCATTTCATCCTAAGGGGGGAGGACTAATGATTAATCCAGGTGGATATTGGTGGCCACCCACCTATTCCAAATTCCAACTGGCTCATCTTGACAGTTTTTAGTTGAGCACATTTTTCTATAATGGGGACATTTCTTTGTAATTGTGGGTTCTGCACTTCTGAGGCTATCCTGAATCCCTACAAAGCATTGAGGTGGATAATGGTGGCTTCCCACTTATTCCAACTGGCATATTTTGGAAGTTTTCATGTCAGTACATCTTTATGTACTTCTAGGGCCGTTTTGGGGCCATAAACAATGTTTTTTTGGATTGTCACAATCAAACTGTAGATACAGTCAAATTTTGTTGGCGTAATACGTAGTTCTCTAAAAGACCTTTCTAATGAGTTGTCGCACGCCTAAAACAGAGATTGTATGGAAACGTTACAACCTAGGGAAGTTGATGTACTAACTTACCCCAACGGGGCCCACATGATTTTTGGTGCTTCATCTCCTAGGGTTAGTTTTTTGGATGTATAGAGTTTTGACTATCATGTTTATCATAAAAATTCATTCAGAGCCTCATTATACTCATATTCTTCTTCTGAATGAGCGTATCTGTCACATCTCTTCTCGGAGATAAAGCTGCACCATTCTAGTGAGTCTTGCACTCTATATTTTTACAGTCTCTGTACATTTATTTCATTAATAGAAATCATGTATTGTTGTATTTCTCTATTTCTGGAAATTTTTATGGGTATTTCATTGAAATATCTCTTTTTTCATTTCGTTCCGAAAATAATCTGGATCAGTGGTATCAAAGCAGGTTGCTCTTGATCGTTTTTTAGTGCATGTCCCCAACGAGGTCCGATTATAGCAAGTTGGGTCTCGATCTTGTCTCTCTTGAGGACAATTGCTCTCGCACACCCAAGAAACCCTCCATGGCAAAAGAAAATTAAAATAGTAGAGTAGGAGATTCAATTAACCAGTTGCTTGAGCAAGCTCTCGTGCGACAGAGGGATGAAACGATGGAGAATTTCTCCCACATCCTTCAATGATTGTTGATAGAAATAAGCACATCTTCATCAAGAGGCCACTTTGGAGGAACCTCTCCCTTCAAGGCACAAGTTAATTTTTATATTCCCGTATTTGAAGGTCAGATAGATGCGAATGCCTTAGAAAAATGGTTAAATATGCTAGAAGGTTATTTCTTTGTTCACACTTTTTCCAACAGGGAAAAGATCACCTTTTCACTCCTCGAGGCTCTCCCCTATGTAAAACATTGGTGAGAAACTTACTGGGAGAAAAGTTCCACACAAGAATCTGGAATATATGGGGTCGAGCCCACTTGAGATTTTTTTGTGGATGCGGTCAAAGAACAATACTACTATGTTGATAACTGTGAAGACCAATACATGAGATGGTCCACACTATGGCAAGAGAAGAGCCAAACAGTGTCGGAGTTCACAAATACTTTCCATACCTTGCGCACCAAGATGGGTATCAAAGACTTCGAGCGCCATCTAGTTCTGAAATATCGTGGGGCTCTACATAGGTACATCCAAACCGAAATGGATTTCCTAAATATCTCATCATTGGGAGTTGCCTATCAATATGCTATCAAAATCGAGCATAAATTTAGGCACCAAAACAAATGGGAGTTTGGGTATACAAATATGCAACAACCAAAGCATGGTAAAGAAGGCCCTAACCAAGAGCATCCTGAAAACCAGTCCAAGACACATGAAAACAAGGGTAAAGGAAAGACGAAGAATGACACTGGGAAGTGGTACGACATCCACAAAATCCCCTAGCACAACACCGATGAATATCGCTCAAAACAGTCATTGGTGGCCAAGGTCAAAGACAAGAAGTCGAACCTTGATCTGGAATCTGATCAAGAAAATATTGAAAACAAACAGATCATCAAGCATACCCCACTGTTCTTGTAGCAACCATAACAATTCAACCAGGATAACCATTAGATCCTGAAGAGGGGGAGCGCCTCTTCCATTCATAGATGTGGGTGAAGGGGACCCTTTTGCATTTCATTGTTGAAAGTTGTAGCCAGAAAAACATCATCTCATCTGAGGTCATCAAACAGTTGAGGTTGCCACAACACCACACCTGCAACCATACAACATCAGGTGGCTTCACCAAGAACGAGATCTCTGTGTCAACCAGTAGTGTCTTCTATCCTATGGAATCCATCCCTTCAAGGATGAGGTAGTGTGTGATGTTTCCCCTCTTGATGTATGTGATGTTTTTTTGGGCCAACCATATATGTGGAAACGTCATGTTCTTTATGAGTCTCAACCCCGTAGTGTCGTTATTACTCTGGGGGTCCATCTCTACAGGATACTAGAGGTAGTTCCAACTAATGTTCTACCAAAATAGTGTCGTAAGGTAATCTCTCATACTGCAAAATTCATCCTCTTCAAAATATGTTCAAAGGATGTAGAGAAGGCCACTACAACCACCGCAGCCTCAACACCTTCTATCTAATAGAAGAAGATTGCAAAAGAGAAAGAAGATATTGTTTCTTCACCTACGATGGTGCCTACACAATGCCCTGTCAATCCCAAGACAACAGGTTGGTGGAATAGATTCAACCCCACCAACAGCACGTTCATGAAATCCTTCCACAGACCAAGTAGCGCAACTTCTCCAACAAGGCACGCAACTCACCAAGATTCATATTCAGAAAATGCTTTCCCCTCTTCCCTGGGCACTCAACGCAATAGATACCATTGCTTTCTAAAGGGGGAGGATTGATCCAAGTGGATATTGGTGGCCACCCACCTGGTCCAAATTCCAACTGGATCATCTTGACAGTTTTCAGTTCAACACGTTTCTCTGTAATGGGGACATTTCTTTGTAATTGTGGGTTCTGCACTTTTGGGGCTATCCTGAAGCCATACACAACATCCAGGTGGATAATGGTGGCTGCCCACCTATTCCAATTGGCTTATTTTGGAAGTTTTCATGTCAATACATCTTTATGTAGCTCGAGGTGCGTTTTGGTGGCCCTAAATAGTGTTTTCTTGGCTTGCCATAGTCAAATTGTAGACAAAGTCAAAGTTTGATGAAATAATACGTACTTCTCGAAAATACCTTTCCAACGGGCTATCACACTTCTTAAACAGATATCGTATGCAAAAGTTACGACCCAGGGAAGTTGATGTACTAACTTATCCCAACGGGGCCCACATGACTGTTGGCGCTTCATCTCCTAGGGTTTGGTTTTTGGATGTCTAGGGTTTTGGCATTCATGTTTATCATAAAAAGGCCTTCAAAGCCTCATTGTACTCATCTACTTCTTGCGAATGAGAGTAGTCATCACATCTCTTTTCATAGATAAAGCTGCCACCATTCTAGCAAGTCTTGCACTCTATATTTTTACAGTCTTTGTACATTTCTTTCATTAATAGAAATCATGTATTAGTGTATTTCTATGTTTCTGGCAATTTTTATGGGTATTTCATTGTAATATCTCTTCTTTCATTTCGTTCCGAAAATAATCTAGATCAATGGTATCAGAGCAGGCTGTTCTTGATCGTTTTTCAGTGCATGTCCCCAACAAGGTCCGAGTATAGAAAGTTGGATCTCGATCTTGTCTCTCTTGGGTCTCTTTCATTTCGTTCCGAAAACAATCCGGATCATTAATTCCTTAACTTCGTCTAACACCATTTGAATTAGATAGTTGAGCTTTAACCTACTCTTAAATTTAATCCAAGGGTCCTAGTCCCTAATATCAACATCAAAATACAAAATGGCTCTAACACCTCACTTGTACAACCTCATGGATAATATTCATGGAGTCTTAGCTAGGGGTTTGTTGTCATTAGGCATCACTAATGGACACCAAATAAAGTTTGGTTAAATGGGAATTCCATGTGAAGTTATCTCCATCCATTTAAAAAATGGTTTGATTAGCTTCCCACGTCCTCCATATACTTTGTGCGAAAAAAGGTGCCAATGAAAAAGTCCTATAAACTCGACTCGACCTCGACCATGATTTTTTCCATAGTATTCTCTTGTTTAATACTTTTCCAAATAAAAATTATCCAAGGTTCCCAACCATCCAAGGCTCTAAAAGTCCATTTTGTGAATTGTTTGGGAGCTTAGGTAAAGGTGTTAATGATACTCATATCTCCCCAAAATTCAAATTAACTTTATGGAGGCCATTTCAACCCTCAATATTGACCTATAGGAAGCACATAAGTGGTCTCATTGTATGTAATAAAATTAAAATGGAGAGAAAAATTCCCAAGGTAAGATATTATTTCATTTATTGAAAGAAATATACTTTAAACATGGACACAACTACCAAATCTTACGGGAATGAATATTAATCCTTAATGACCTATTTTTTATTTTTATTTTAATTAACTAATCTTAACCTAAATTACATTAACTTTTACCCATGCCTATTAATTCACTTTTTTTTAAATGCATCACATATTACTCAAGTATTGATCCTCAATGACTTATTTTTTTTTTATTTTAATTAACTTATCTTAACTTAAATTACATTAACTTTTACCAGGCCTATTACTTCACTTTTTTTAAATGCATCGCATATTACTCAATGGAACAAAAAGGGAAAATTAGTGATTAACTCTAAAACCATGCCCTAGAAAACCTTGGCAAACGAGTAAATGCATCACATATTACTCAATGGAACAAAAAGTGAAAAATAGTGATTAACTCTAAAACCATGCCCAAAAAAAACTTGGCAAACGAGCATCGCCAAATGTTCATGTGTTTCACAATACCATAAAGCATGGATGCGGAATTAGTAATACCAAAATTTTGAAGCCTCGTCTTGACAACGATGCTTGGTGGAACATAAGCGACCCCAATAATATTTCAAGATAACAAGCACATCCTTCCCTCACCCCCCAGTTTTTGTTCAAGCATGCAAGCATGGAACCACTTCAGGGGTGTGTTTTACAATGGCATAACGAACCTTTGACACATCAGTTGTAGAATGACTTCCCACTACTCCATCTCCAATCTCTCAAATAAACTTGAGTTATGAGGATTACTTTATTTATTTATAAATATAACATAGGTCAATTTTACAAATTTATTCTTGGACAAAGACTTGGTGAACACATCAGCCAATTAATCCTCAAAGGGTTAGTACAAAAGTTTGATCTCTTAATCCTAGGCCTTCTCCTAGATAAAGTGGCAATGGATTTCCACATGCCTTCTCTTCAAATGAAGCAGCAATGGATTTCCACATGCCTTCTCTTTGATGGAATCTTCACCACTGTCAACACTCCATGGTAATCAAAATACAAGGGGTTCGCTCCACTCTGTTAAACTCTCGTTTCCTCTAGAATTAGCCTTTACCACAATGCCTTGCATGCAACTCCTACAACAACGTTATATTTTCCTTGTATGGACACTATTGTGACTATCATTTACTTCTTACTAGTCCACAAGATTGTACTTTAACCCAACCTAAATAGATTAGTGAATCTTATCAAACTATAATTGTCCTTCCTAACAAATTCCACACCAAAACTAAGTGTTCCCTATACATACATCAATATTCTCTTCACAACATTCCATGCATAACCTTCATTGAATTCATGTATATGAAAACCACGTTGCTATATGATCCCTTGAGGTCGCTCAGGAAGTCTCCCTTGTGTTGGATCTCTTTGCATAACCCTCACTGAATTCATGTATATGGAAACCACGTTGCTATATGATCCCTTGAGGTCACTAAGGAAGTCTCATTTGTGTTGGATCTCTTTCCTTCACTAAAATGAGTGAAATACTTGCCTAGGTGACAGTGACAAGTACCTCTAGTTGTTACACAAGATTGACATCTTGTGGATGGCGTTGCACAAGTACAAATCCCGTGATAACACAAGATATTACAAATCCCATGATAGTGCAAGATATTGATGAAATTATTCAATGTATTCTAATACTCTTGGTTGAGTTTTTGTTTCAAGAATTGCTATCTGATTTTCAAATTTTGCTTATATGCCATGGGATAGATTTTTCTACCTAATTATGTGTTGGAATGGTTGTCAAATTGTGATGTGTGGTTGACTATTTTATTTGTTGGAATTTGGTGACAACGAATTCCTCCAAGAATGGATTTTAGATCCTATTATTCAACGTTGGTTGTAACTATTTAGACCAAGTTAGAATATGGATATGAGTGCATTCAATAATCAGTTTCTTATGTGACTCTGTATAAATTGCTATAAATTCATGTATGCTCGTAGAGGCTATGAGTGAGATGAGTGGAGTGAGCCTGTTGTAACTCTTCATGCTTTGAACAATAATAAAACCGATACCTCTGCTTAGTGGACGTAGCCCAATGATTGGGTGAACCACGTTAATTCTCGTATTTTATGTCAGTCGTATGTTTAATATGTTTATGTAATGTTTCCGCTGCATATTATTTTTCGATTTGGCGGCTAAAGGGTTAACAATTGGTATTAGAGCCAGTCAGAGGCCACAAAAATGCAACAGCAATACCATTCGTGGGCGTCAATTATTCTCGGAGGAGCATTGATGCAGAGCCATATTCTATTCACATCAACACTAGTCAATCAGTGTGTGGGTAGCGTTGTTTTCGGATTAGCGTTGGACTCCATGCTTTAAGGGCACATTGATTCTCTTATGGACTTACGGTGTTTTCAAATTTGAAATCGACGCTGGCCTCTAATATTAAAGGGTGTGTTGGCCTCTCTGATTCTCTTGTGGGATCAAGTTCGATCGGGTGTCTCCCTCCATATTGACTTGGGTTGGAATCTAAATTAAGAATATTGAAGCCATAACTCATGGTATTTCTCTATAGTTCTTTGGAATATTTTTGGAACCCAACTCTGTTCAATTCTTGATCATTTTGTACGTACACTTTTTAATTATTGTATTTTTCTCCTTATGAGATAAAGAACGGCATGCGTAATCTCTCGGATTTCCATTTGGTTGTCATTCCAATTTTTGTATACAATATGAAGGATTTTCCATAGAAGGAGTTTGTAGTCAGATTTTAGAATGTGTAGCAGAATCAAGAAATGTGTGTAAGTATTATAAAATTCATTGCCGAGAAGCAACAGAGCGACTAAAATGGCGAAAACTCAGAGTGCTAAATTTGGAAATCGAGAAGTTCAATGGCAAAAAACATTTGAGATCTAGAAGGTCAAGATGCACAATTTTCTCATGCAACAAGGCGTGGTGAAGGCATTTTTGGGAAAGTCAAAGAAACCCGTGACCATTTCAGATGAAGAGTGGGAAGAGATTGATGCGAGAGCACTAAGTGCCATACATCTTTGTTTGGTCGATGATGTTATGTTCAACATTGTTACGGAGAAGACAACAGTCGGTTTGTGGACGAAGCTGGAAAGCTTGTATATGACGAAATCCTTGACGAACAGGATCTTCTTGAAAAGAAAATTGTACAGTTTGCGCATGAAGGAAGGTATGAAAATAACTGATCATTTAAATACTTTTAATACTCTTTTAGTCCAGTTGACTAGCATGGGAGTGAAATTCGAATCTGAAGACAAGGCGATTACATTATTGTGTTCTTTGCCCGAGTCATGGGATCACTTTGTTACCTCTATTAGTTTAAGTTCAACATAAAGTATTGAGTTTGATGTTATTGTTGGAGCTTTATTGTCTGAGGAAACAAGGAAGAAATCCAATTTAGAAACCTCTGCATTTGAGGCGATGGTGGTTAGAGGAAGACCTAAAGAAAGAGGACATGTTCAGAGGAATTTCTCTCGGTCAAAGTCGAAGGGAAAGAAGAGCAAGCTTAAGTGTTGGTTTTGTGGAAAATCTGGACACATGAAGAAGGATTGTTGGAAGCGACAACAAGCCTCCAAACAAGACCCTCCAAAAGAGACGAAGGAAGCAAACTCAACTAAAACAGGTTCAACAACAAGTTCAGGTATGGCTGATGAAGTTTTAACAATTGGTATTGTTTCACGTTATGATCAGCAATGGTTATTAAATTCCGGTGCTTCAAATCACACGTGTCTTCATAGACACTGGTTTATTACTTACCAGTCTATAGATGATGGAATTGTTTACATGGGAAATGATATATCATGTAAAGTTGTGGGAATTGGTAGCATTCAAATTAAGATGTTTGATGAATCTGTTAAGATACAAACTTATGTCAGACATGTACTTGAGCTAAGGAAGAACCTAATCTCTTTGGGAGTCTTAGATACTAGAGGATATAAAAGTATTGTTCAAGGTGGAGTTATGAAAATCTACAAAGTAATCCTACTGGTTATGAAAGCGAAGAAGGTTGAAAACCTGTTTCTGTTAGAAGGAAGAATCAAGTCAGATCATGCGACAGTTGTATTCGAGAATGACAGTGATTTTGTTTGACTGTGGCATCAGCGGTTGGGCCATATGAGCGAAAGAGGATTGAAGGTATTATCTGGTCGCAAGTTACTTCCTAGTCTAAAGTCTTTAAAGTTAGATTTCTGCAAGCACTGTATTTATGGAAAATTGAATTGGAAGAGATTTAAAACCGGAAGACACACCAGTGAGGGAATCCTTGATTATATCCATTTTGATGTTTGCGGGCCATCCCCTACTATTTTGTATGGAGGATCATCATACTTTGTTACTTTATAGATGATTTCTCTAGGAAGGTGTGGATCTATATGTTGAAAAGAAAGGCTGATGTGTTTACTGTTTTCAAGAAGTTTAGAGATTTAGTGGAAAAGAGCACTGGTAGGTCCATCAAATGTTTAAGAACTGATAATTGTGGTGAATTTACGTCAATGGAATCTGAGAACTATTGCAAGGAGTTTGGGATTGATAGGCATAAAACCACTGCCTATACTCCTCAGCAGAATGGAGTTGTTGAACGCATGAACATGACTCTTCTAGAGAGAGCAAGGAGTATGCTTAGTAACGCCAACTTGCAGCAGGAACTGTGGGCAGAAGCAGTAACTACAGCTTGTTATCTGGTGAATCGATCACCATCAACGACAATAGAGTGCAAGATTCCTGAAGAGGTATGGATAGGCCACCCTTGTAATTATTCTAATCTTAAAGTTTTTGGTTGTGAAGCATATTCTCTAATTCTGAAACATCGGCGTTCTAAATTAGATCCAAAATAAAAAAGGCTCATATTTGTTGGATATGGTGATGGTATTAAGGGGTACATGTTGTGGGATCCTACTACCCACAAAATCACCATTAACAGAGATGTAATATTTGATGAATCATCTTTCATCAAATCAGATGTAGATGTTCAAATGAAACAGGTAGAAGTACCTAGGTATCAGCAGGTTCAGTTTGAAACTCGTTCAACTACAGATGAGAGTGAACATGAACAGGTTTCTAAATATGTTCATGAAGAGCTTCTTGCAGAGGAAAATATGGATGATGATGACAATCAACAGATTGTGGATGAGCCACAAACTCCCCTAAGGAGGTTTACATGGGTCAGAGTTCCTTGTTTCATCAGTTTCTTTAAGTACTAATGATGATGAACCTCCGTGCTATCAGGAAGCTATGGAGGGTTCTAACAATGAAAAATGGAAAGAAGAAATGGTGAGATCGGAAGAGCGTCGTGTAGGGAAAG
>CBVK0100300097.1:0-13249 GCA_900067695.1 Picea abies
AAAACTTGTACTTGGCCTTGGGCTTGGGAGGGATGAATCCTAGAGTTAGGACCATGGAAGAGTTTGTTCGACTCGATGAAAATATTGGGGCTCCTTCTTTGGCCACATCGCCATCAGCTGCACACGAAGAAAATTTGAGGAGGTTTCCTCTGCACATGTATTCAGGGGTGGCTTGGCTCTTTGTACATTGTTCTTGTCTTTCTAACAACCTATAGAAAAAAATACCTAAGCACTACATTTCTTCCAGATGGTGTCTCTGTAAATCATCTTATTACAGCTAGTGTTTTCCAGTAGCAGTACTATTTTAATGTGTGATGCCAACTTAACTTTAACCTGCACTCTAAGACCCTCTTCTAAAATAACAAACAGAAAACACATAGCGTGATATAAAATAGTTGATGGGTAATCTGTTCTGAATGATGATTTCTCTCATGCTCTGAAACTCACAAAGATTATTTAGTGGGTAATTCTTTTTATCATCTTGGATGTTTATATTTTTCTTTATAGTAAAAAGGTTTTTTTATTTTTTTTTAAAGCGTGACCAAGGCATTTGATTTGATGCTAAGTTTACAAGTTAGTCATATAATTTGACCTTAAGAAATTAAGCTTTTGATCTGTAGTTTTGGAGAGGCTCGTACAACACCTTAACAATCCAAAGAATCACTGATGGGAAAGAAGAATTAGTTTTTTTTTATGCTTGCATCCATTCGTTTAGTTCTTCCAGACTTTGTTTGATAGCCCACTTTGAATACCCATTAACTTTATCTTGGTAAACAACAGACTTGATCCTCGTATCACACCATTGTTGACCCTTATAGCTCAGTCCCTTCAATCATTACCAAATTAAACTCGTAAAGTGTTCACATTTGGAGGGTATCCAATCTCTTGAATTTTACCCACTGCGACTGGAGTGGAAACAGAGTCAGAATCTCATATTGCTTGCTCATCTTTCGTTCTATATTTCTCATTCAAATTGAAATAGCTGTGTGCATTGCTCAACTTTTTACTTAAATTTATTTTCAATATAAATGAATTTATGCAATGCTACCTTTAAGTGGTACATGCTGGATCTTTATTTATTTCCAATATAGGTGAATTTATGCAACGCTACCTTTAAGTGGTACATGCTAGATCTTTTATTAGTTCTTGTTTTATTAGTTCTTGCTTCAGCAGCTCAAGTTAAAACTCAAAACTCAGATTTCTACCCAGAAAACATGGAAAATAGTTTATACTTGTGTACACAATTTCAACAACAAGTGCAACGTTATATATCCTTACTTACAACAAATGCAACATTATATATCCTTATTGCAGGAAAAGCCTAAGGATATAGGAAAAATCTAGGATAACATTGTTTATAGGCTGTAAATCTATTGGGGAGTGTTCATTCTCAGTTTTAAGCATATTTGTTGTATCATTTCCCTGCCAAAAATACTTCTATTTTGGTTGAAATGCATGTCCTATGACTGAATCTAGTTGAAATGCCCCTTCATTTCGCACTTTGTGTTCTTTACCATTTACTTTTTCTCAGATGCACAGAATATGCTTCCTTTCATTCCAACTTGGCCTCCAAATGTTTTTGCACCTTTTCGCCTGTCCTCACATTTGTTGCCAATAAACTTTTTTTTGAGAAGATACTACTTATAAGAACCTTCAACTTCTCTTCCATCTACACATTTATTGAAAGTGAATTATACTTCATCAATTAGCTTAAAATATGAAATATTTCTCCATGTTGATTTATCTATTGGCATATTTGTCCACAACATAAGTTTGATGCACAGTTATAATATGCTTATTGAAATTCAGACTTCCAAAGACTTTTCAACCTCCTCCAATTCCCCATTTATTTGCTTCTCCATGTTGAGCTATCTACTGGCATCTTTGTACGCAACAGAGGTTTGATGCACAAAATATTCTGTTATGATATGCTTATTGCAACTCAGTCTTCTCAACCTCCCCCAGATCCCCACATGTTGTGATTCCTCTTTCAACTTCTCTTGGTTGTCACATTTAGTGTCTATAGACTGTTTTTTTAATTTAAAGTTAGCACTATTATGGTCGTAAGCCGAACTTGATTAATAACACATTGAGAAATGTTTTTTTGCATATTCATTACGAAGTATCTCCCTTGTATCTCATTACATCATGAATTTTCCACATGAATTATTTATCTGTAAATTAGTGAATTTATTGTCAACTAATAGTAAATCAGTAATGGTAGATTGCACAATACTTTGTGATTTGACAGATCCTTCATTCCACTTTAGTGATGATTTGACAGATCCTTCATTCCACTTTAGTGATTGCTTGTCATTTTGGTTTTTTCTACGTCCAATAGAAGTCCTTAACAATATATTGCCTCCATATAATTCTAATTTTGGTTATTTTTTCACCTATTAGAAGTCCTTAACAATATATTGCCTCCATATAATTCTAATTTTGGTTTTTTCTGCAACTATTAGAAGTACTTATCAATTTTTTTTTGGCTCCATATAATTCTTTCATAGGCTCTCCCCAGAGCAATCTTGGGGAACACAGCGGGACTTGTGTTAGAACAAAGAGTTGAAATGTTGAAAAAAAGATTATGGCACCCATGTAAAGAAAAACAAATCTAACCAGGACGATGGGGTTGTAGCGACCAAACCCTAAAGGGACATGCAACATGTCATCCATGTCATAAAAAACTTATAGGCTTGATATCCACCCAAATCATAATCTAAACACTAATCAAAGATTAGATGTGGCGATTAATAAGATTGGCTCTATATAATTCTTTCACCAGACTGGCTCTGCCCATAGCGGGACTCCTATTAAATCAAAGGGTTGAAATGTTGAAAAAAATATTATGGCACCTATGTAGAGGAAAATGAATCTAACTAGGAGGATGGGGTTGTAGCGACCAAACCCTAAAGGGACATGCAACATGTTATCCATCTCATCAAAAACTTATAGTCTTGATATCCACCCAAATCATAAGCTAAACAAGAATCAAAGATTAGATGTGGACATTAATAAGATGGTCAAATCATCTTTTACCACTAAATTACACGCTCATGAACTATTAGTTATCTTCTAAAAATTAAAATATACCATTCATGTAGATAACTTTTAAGTTTTAGGTAGCCCAAACTTTGCCCAACAACTAACAAGGGCGTGCCTCAAAAGAGATTTATATGTGCACTACTTGATAAAATGATACGCTAGTTACAGATCCATACCTTGAAACAAAATGAATTATACTATTATGACTTCACATCCATTTAAAGCAATAACAACTATGAAAATCAACATGCATTACTGTTTCAAATTATGGTAAACAACTATGCAAATCAACATGCAACATTTTCAGCGTGCATTGTTGTTTCGAATTATATACAGGCATCACAGCAAATGCAATAGAAAATAACCACACGGGACTAGACACAACAAGAAAATATAAGATCAAAACCTTAATTGACACTCATTATTAATACAGTTGCAGCAAACTCAATCCGGTGGCATGGATAGCAAATTCAATGCATAAAACAGTGAAAAATAAACATAGATTTTCCATATCATAAAACCCTGCATGATGTGAATCTCAAACACACACCTAACATAAACAATAAATGCATAAATCCCTCGAGAGCAAATGCTTCAGAATTTTAAAAATAAATCGTATCAATGGGTAGCGATTACTGACCTTAAATGGCATTGATGGGGTTCATGGTGACTGGTTCATTGTAGGAGATATCATTGGTGAGACCCTTTGTGTCAACAAAAGTGATAGGAAGAAGTGGTTCATTTCACATATCATATCTCCGCCCTTTAATATCATATCTCCAATGTAACAATTGATCTTCTGAGATCATAGGTTTCATCTCCTCTGTTTATATTGTGCCACAAAATAAAATAGGTAGACTAAACTATGCAAAGACAAACAACAAGAGATGAGAAAAAGATCAACCAGGAAAACCAACTATAGCCAAAATTTAGGTAAAGAAAATGAACAGTAAAAACAAACAAACATACTTGGTCAGGCTAATACAGAAGAAGCTGATACAAACCAAACAAAAAAGGAACAACCAATAAAGCAATGCAGAATATAGAAGATGAGATGAAACTAGTACAAGGTTGGCCGTCTCAAATGCTTTATATCCTCCATTTCAAACGGTCACAAACATTCTAATTCTAACGTCTGCTTTTTATTATCAAATCCACTGCCATCTCCTTGCATCTCTGTCAACATGTTGGCTGGTATATCGTCTTGCGTCTCCGTCTCCTTCTCCTTCAAATTGATGGCTGGAATACAAATTCGAGAAGAATCCAAGGTGTCTCCTTCAAATTGATGGCTGGAATACAAATTCGAGAAGAATCCAAGGTGGTTGAAAGCCATATTATAAATAACCTTTTTTTTTTATGGAAAGGGCACTGGATGTGTCGAAGTAGTTGCCAAATTTTCTTCTTAAAAAAAGCTCTATGGGCCCACCCAACACCTTATTCTCTCGACGAAAACCCTTTCCAACGGTACAATCCCACATCAACGAATCTATAATACCATTGTAATTCATAACAAGAGGCCGATAATTTTGAGAATCTTCGTTTCAGGCATGAATTCAAATGCTTTTTCCGTTCTTAATAGATCCGTTAAAGGGACAAAGATGTTGGGATATATGATTTTTTTTTAAATTTAAATTTTGCTTTCATTACTTGAACGATTGAAGAGAAGATCTCATGGAGTTTAAAATCTGCTTTCATTTTTTTTTATCATTACGATTAAAAACTTAAATTACGATATCATAATTTAAAAGATGAAATTTATTTGGTCATACTATTTATCATTTATAAATATGATTATTAAATAAAAATAGTTGATGAAAGTTTTCAAATTAAATTACAATGAAAAAATTATATTTTATTTTAATTATATAAATATTATAAATTTAATAATTTTTAATTACAATGAATAAATTATATTTTATATTAATTATGTAAATATTATAAATTTAATAATTTTTAATTATAATGAAAAAGTTATAATTTATATTAATTATATAAATATTATAAATTTAATAATTTAAAAGATAAATTTTATTTAGTAATACTATCTATCATTTATAAATATGTTCATTAAATAAAAATAGTTGACAAAGGTTTGTAGAAGTAAGTTATAATGAAAAAAATTATATTTTATATTAATTATATAAAAATTATAAATTTAATAAATTTTAAATTGATTTTATAAATTTAATAATTTAAAAAATAAAATTTATTTAGTAATACTATCTATCATTTATAAATATGTTCATTAAATAAAAGTAGTTGAGGAATGTTTGTAGAATAAAGTTATAGTGAAAAAAAAATATTTTGTACTAATTATATAAAAATTATAAATTTAATATTTTTTAAATTGATTTTATAAATATTTGTATTTTTATAATAAATGATTATTTTATATATAATTAAAAAATATCATGCAACTTGGGATTCTATGTTTGTAGAATTAAATTATATGTTTGTAGAACTAAGTTATAGTGAAAAATATATATTTTGTACTAACTATATAAGAATTATAAATTTAATAATTTTTAAATTGATTTTATAAATATTTGTATTTTTATAATAAAATATTACTTTATATATAATTAAAAAATGTTATGGAACTTGGGATTAAGTTTATAAGATAACTAACAGATTTGTTTTAAAAAATTATAAATTTAATATTTTTTAAATTGAGTTAATAAATATTTAAATATTTTTATTTTTATAGTAAATTACTATTTTATATATAATTAAAAAATATTATGGAACTTCTAATTTTGAGATTAAGTTTATAAGATAATTATTTTAAATTGAGTTCATAAATATTTAAATATTTATATTTTTATATTAAATTACTATTTTATATATAATTAAAAAATATTATGGAATTTTGAATTTTGAGATTAAGTTTATAAGATAATTAATAAATTTGTTTGTTTCTTTTATTTATTAAATTTGTGGAGCTGAACATAGGTATGAATAGGTCATATTCACAAATTACTGAGAACTTTATGTTAAAATAACAAATTGCATTAATTTAAAATTAAGCATACACATTAAGTAGTACTTTATATTGCACAAAAACATAATTTCAAATAATGCATACTCAATATAATGAGTACATGTTATATCCAAATATAAAACACTAAAACTATATCCACAATACACACTATATATATTGTAAAAGTAATTACCACATATAACAAAGCATCAGTAACATAAGCAAGGTTGCTATTGTGGTTAGGGTTTGCTATTATGGTTAGGGTTCTTGTTTGTTATTCATAAGTTTTGAAGCCCTATGCATGTCCAACTAACTATGTAATGATTATGTAGGGTCTAAACCCATATTTTTTAACCTTGAACATTGTCTTGATGAAAGACACACATCCACAGTGTCCCAAATCTTAAATCTAATGCATATTTCATATGTTGTCCAAAAATTACTTCCTAATGGCTTGCATAATGATCTAGGGCCTTGTGAATTTTCCTTTAGCCATAGAAATTACATCTATGACTCAAAACCCCCCCTTTTTTTGAAATATGCTTTTGCTTTAAGTAGACTCTTCCTTAGTTTTACAAACTTTGGAATACATATAGTATTACATCATGACTTAAAGACTCCTTTATATGGTTTATGTTGTGGTTATACTCCTTGGAAATCCAAATCTAGTAATTTTATTTTAAAAGATGAATACGGTGGTAGTATCAATTAATAAATCCTTTATAGGCTCAACTTTTCCCCATTTGGTTAGGTAATCAATTGTGGTAATCATGTACCTTGCTTTAGAATGATGAGTTAGAAGGTCAATGCCCCCCATGAAATCAACAACTCGTTTATGAAATCACTATAATGCTCTTAATGGATTTAAGGGAAACTCATCCCTTTGTGATGGTTTACCTACCCTCTGACATGCATCACAAGCTTGTGCATTTTATTTAGAGTATTTGAGCATAAAAGGACACCAAAATCTAACATGTAACACTTTGCGAGATATTTCTTTACCCCCAACATGTCCTCTTGCAACTCCCTCGTGACATTCCCATAAAATGTTCTTCCTATCATGGTCATTGATACAATTCTCGAGAATACCATTATAATACCCTGATTTTGAGACCCCATACTAAATAATGTATTTTGTTTATTTGATGAAAGGATGGAGTGCCTGAAAAATGAAAAGGGGTCGAAGTTCCTAGAAAATGTAATACTTTGAACAGTGAAAATAATAAAATGCATCATTGGATGCAAGACAGACAAGGACAAGAATTATAGGGGGCTATGATTGTTGAAAGATTAAGTTGGTTGTCATTGATGTCAACCCTTGAAGCAAGTTCGGTAGAAAACTTTGGTAGCCTCATAGGTGTGTTTAAGGAACCAAAGTTTATTAATTAATATGGACAAGAAGGACATTGTAATTGTAGGGAAGACTATCATAGATAGATACTACATGCCATGTCATTTCAAGTGATATGTGGTACATTATGTGGTTCCTCATAGGTTGAGGAGATATGGCTTTGTGAAGTTGGAGGACCCTCAAGAATATCCAGAAACCCCTGGAAGGTCAACAATAAGTCAATTATTCTAGAAGATTGATGAAGGAGCATTGCTCCCACTCAATTGCAAGTCAACACCCAATGCATGGGGATGGAGCAGATCCCAAGGAGAGAGGGTGCAACCCTTCTCATTTTGTTTTAAAATTATCTCATTTAATGTAATCAAGTGATGGGAGGCTCAAGAATCCAAAGGTCCATTGTATGGGTCAAGCTTGTATGTAAATCGCCTTAAATGGTTGACACATAGATGAATCTAGCAAGATGTGAAGTTAATATAATTAGGTGAATCATAGGGTTAGAGAGATCCAGACACGATCCGGGCTTGAATGTAAATTAAATGTAATTTAATGCATTAGGAAGAGAAGGCTTGAGAAGCCATTATTTTGTATGAGAATCAATGTATTCGGATAATAATTAATTCTATAGGTAGATTAAGAGAGTTCTAGAGAGAAGAGGAGAGAAAAAGAATTGAGACTCTATTGCAGTCCAGTCTTGTGAATATTCTAAACATTGTAAAAGGAATTTAGATTTAATAGAAAATCACATTTTCCGACATATGTATCTTTGTGTATGTTATCAATGTGAATGGGTATTTATTTTTTGAATTTTTACTAAATGTCTATGAATACTTGAATGCTTGAACATTCCTCTTTGCAAGAATAGATAGAATTCCATGTCTATGTGAGTTGACTAGTTTGTAAGCTCAAGAGGCCAGTGCAAGGTGTGCGCAGAGCGAGTGCAAGGAGTGCGCCTACACTCATAGTAGTGTAAAATCTCAAGGTAAGCCCAGTGCAAGGAGTGCACACATGTATACTTTACAGAGGAGAAATATCAGGAGGGAAGAAGAGTAAGGAGTGTGAAAACACTATCATAGAGTGTAAATCTTAGGAGGAAGAGTACAAAGTGCCAAGAGGGCGCTGAAGGAATAATTTAACAATTTTCATAAGCTTAAGAGGGAGGTGTAGTATTAAGGAATAGAGCATAAGTTAGGGAAGGACTTTGCAGAAGGAGAGAAGGGCCAATCCCCTTAAAGTTCAAAGAAATTATAAGATCAGGAAGGATAGCGATAGAGTGCAAGTGTATGCCAAAGAACTTATTATAAGTTCCAAGATCATGAGGGGTAGCGATTCATGGAACAAACAAAGATCAAGCCTTTATCCCTTATTGAAGAGATCAAACACCAAGCCTTTAAACCTTAAGAGAAATCCATTTGAGGAATTGGACAAGATTTAAGAAGAAAGAAGAAGCTACAGTAGTTATCAGATCAACTGCCAGATTATATCTGGGTCATTGGTTTACTCTATTAGAGTGTAGAAAAAAAAAACCCCAAAGTGCGGAGCCCCAAGTTAACATCAGTCATAGATATCCAAGTCATTTGGGACTTCAAGGGTTCGATGATTTAGGACAATTGAGTTTTTTTATAGAAGATCAAATCTTCGAAGCCCTAGAAAAAAGGACAATCATGGATCTAGTGATTGAACAATGGTCGTTAGATATTCGATCCTTCATCCTTAGGTGGTTCAGTGATTCGGCACTCCGAAAAATTGAGCCATTGTTGTAAAGGGTGAGGAAACTCCATATTCCCAAAGTTTGGAGTGGACGTCAACCGTAGATCCATAAGGGAGAAAAATCCTTGAGAGTCATCTGATCAAGACTTAGCATTGATGAAGGAGAGAGGAAGGGTAGTTTAATACCTACACCCACCAGTCAATCGAACTTTATGACCGAGTTTGGCCTGTAAACACTCCAGGTGAATGGGAGTGTTGTGGATTTGGTGAATCCTTTGGAGCATCGAAGTCCTAGAGATTCGAATAACCCCTTTTCGGTTGGGTTTTAAAGGGGCTTCCAATAGAAATGAAAGGGCATGTGTGCATCAGAGAAGGATCTAGTAGGGATCCAAGAGCCATTCCAACTCCTATGAATGATCCTAGACCGAGAGATCGCAATCACATTTGCATCAAGTGGTATCAAAGCATAGTTTTTGTCTGTAGAAAACAGGCAAAGGAAGGAGAAGACAGAGCATGATCGCTTTGTGTGAAGATTGTTTGCAGGTGTGCAGAAAGTATATAGCCAGGGGGGCTACAGGAGGAGGCCAATGGTGCTCTTATTTGTAGGGAAGGTAAGTAAACAACTAGGTGGGTCACAGAAAGGAACCATTTTTGTTCCAAGAGAAGAAGAAGAACTTATGGAGCTCTTAAAGGTGGAAAAAGGAACCTTGAGAGAAAGGAGAATAATGTAGTTCACAATAAAGTGAGCAGTTGGAGTATGGAAGCCAAAGAGAAAGGAGTGATCAGGGAAAGGAGCGAGCGCAAGGTGTGCTCCTACACTCAGCAGGAGTGTAAAAGATAGAAAGGTTCCAATAGGTGAACCTAGAGGATTAGAAGAGGTTGGTTGTAGCTCATAGAGAAAAAAGGGAGAAGAAATGGCCATTGAAGGTCAATGTCAAGGCTCAAGAGGAAGCTAAAAGAAGATGAACAAAGAGGAGATGGATAAAGAACTCAAGGATACTAGAGACGAGATTGAAAAATTGATGTTGCAATGGAAGAGAACATACAAAGGAGAGAAAGAGAATTGGAGATATGAATGAACCGTGAAGAAGAAGGTGAAGTCACCTATCCAACAATTGAACGTCAGGAGGCAAAATAAAATTCTAAGGAGATGGTTGAGACAAATAGAAAGTCTCAAGGACTAAGAGGAGAAATTCCATCAATAGAGATTTTGGTTTACATTTGTAAACCAAAAGAATGAGAAAACCTTAATGAAGATGGTGATGAGAAGAGATCAATCAAATATCTCAAGGACTTCCAAGAGGAGAGAAAGGAGAAGTCAGATTTCCAGAAGGGAAAGGAGAAGATGATATTAGTCTCAAGAACTCAGTGAGGGGTTCCATTCATCATGTGTAGGTGTTCATAGGAGAGGAAATGGATCAACAAACAGTTCTGAAAGAAGAGGAGAAAGAGGTAAGAGAGAAGCCTCATGAACAAGAATATTCATGTGGGGGTGCAATCCACATGAATGAATATGATGAGAAGTTGAACACTTCAACTCTCAAGGAGGAGGATTAGAGATGGATTATGATGATTGGAGAGATCAAAATATCCATGCCAAGAATCCCAACAGAGGCCAGTGCATGTGTTTCACATGATGAGGTGATGTAGGAGGCATCCAAGCAAGAAGCCATAGGGATAAATGTTTTTAAAACTATCAATTTATGTGTAACTCCAGGTGTAGAAGAAGAAGGAAATCTAGTAGAGACTGTCAAGGAAAAGGAGAAGGAGAAAACAGTGAAATCTACTCAAGAGATGAAAGAGGAGGAGGCCCATAAAGTTGTGAGCCAAGAGAATGTTCAAGGAGAGATGTTGTATCAAAGATATTTAGAAATAGAAGACATAAGAGAATAAATTTCCCATGTTGATGGCCAAAAGAAGCAAGAGAAAGAGAAACAATAAGGAGAGACATATTCCCAAAATTTGAAGGGAATAAAAGACTATAACCATGTTCTAATGGTAGGGGAGATCAAAGTATCTCTTGGAAAGGACCTAGGAGGAAAGGCCAATGAAGATGTTGCTTGTAAGGAGGATGAAAGGTAACTCATAGATCCTATCATTTCAGAAGACATGAGGAGGAGAGAAGAAGAGCATTTAGAGGAAATGTTCATGGACTGAAGCAAAGGATAATAACAAAATATAACTACAAAATTGGAATCTGCAGCAGAAGAGATAGAAAAAGACATGGATTTTTTTTATCTAAGAAAGGAGCTTGAATATATGGAGGAGAGGATAATTAACTAGAGGATTCTCATCCAATAAGTCAAGTTGGATATTGATAAATAAGAGGAGATGCAGGAGCAACAAAGAAGAATACACGAGAGGATCCATCCCATGGATAAGATCGACATAGAGTTAGAGGAGATAAGGAAGCTAATGTTGAGATATATAAAGGAGAAAATCAACAATAGATGGAGGCTAAGAAGATAATACTACAATGGAAATATTGATGGAGCCATGCAACATAATATTTGGAAAATAGGAGGAGAACCTGTAGTAGTAGGACAAAAACAACAACAACAATAGCATTAATGAAGAGGAGTAGATGAAGCTCCTAGAATGAAGTTTGGGACCTTGGAGGATCTCAACATCAGCAACAAAGGAGCCATGAGTAGAAGCTCATAATTTTTTTAGCATAGGATTATGATGAAGGAGCATAGAAGCAAGTCAACATCCAATGCAACATCAAATGGGATGGAGCAGATCCTGAAAAGAGAGGGCAAAACCCTTCTCATTTTGTTTTAAAATTATCTCATTTAATGTAATTAAGTGATGGGAGGATTGAGAAGCCAAAGATCCATTGTATGGGTCAAGATTGTATGTAAATCACCTTAAATGGCTGACATATAGATGAATCTAGCAAGATCTAAAGTTAATGTAATTAGGTGAATCATAGGGTTAGAGAGATCTAGACACGATCCGGGACTGAATGTAAATTAAACATAATTTAATGCATTAGGAAGAGAAGTTTTGAGAAGCCCTTATTTTGTATGAGAATCAATGTATTAAGATAATAATTAATTCTCTAGGTACATTAGGAGAGTTCTAGAGAGAAGAGGAGAGAAAAAAAACTGTGGCTTTGTTGCAATCCAATCTTGTAAACATTGTAAACATTGTAAAAGGAATTTCGATTTAATATGAAAAAAGATTTTCTTGCATATGTATCTCTGGGTGTGTTATCTGTGTGAATGAGTACTTTTTTTTCAATGTTTATTGAATGTCTGTGAATACATGAATGCTTGAGCGTTCCTCTTTGCAGGAATAGATAAAATTTCCTATCTGTGTGAGTTAAATAATATGTAAGTTGTAATGCTCTTTCATACTGTAATGCTCTAATACCAAACTGTAACGCTCCCTTCCAACCATCAACCCTATGGTTGGGTGAACATTACTATGCGGAATAACAATTTCATACTTAATTCTATATATTAATTCTATATATAAGACATGCATTTAAGCAAATGAAACACATTTAAACTCAGAGTAACCATAAGAATTACTTCTTTTATAAATAATCAATGGCTTTAACATTAATTCATATGCACAACAAAATACATGATAAATATAAATACACAGACATGCAAAAAAGTAATTAAAACATCATCTGGTACTTATCTTTGAAATGATGGTAATTCCACCAACCAGGTGCAGGCCTTCCATGAACCTCCCAGCCTTAGACCAAACTACTCATCAAGCTCAACAGTGGGTCACCCCTGAGCTGGGACTAAGCTCCACCCCCAAGGCAAGGGATCCTAGGCTAGGCTAAGGTTACAGTGAAAACACACAGTCACAAGGAAGGAATTCTCTCCCAGGAACCACTCATACTCATTTCCCATAGACTCTCCTTCCCCACATGCCTATTCCACCCCAGGATTATACAGCTTCTCTATCACCTAGATAGTCCTTCGGCTGCTAACCTCCCTTTCCTTGGGTTTCGGCAACAGACTGGACCGAAAGTCTCTGAGCTCTGTGGCAGCTATAGGGTTCCTTCCAGGAGTTCTCTCCTTCCTCTGCGCACTCTCTCACCTAGGGAGAGTCGCTCATAGGCCAGGAAAACTATTCTTCCAACTTCAATCACCTCTCTCACTTGGAGAGAGTGTTGTACAAATTGGCCAACAAGCCACACA
>CBVK0100300098.1:0-13248 GCA_900067695.1 Picea abies
ACATTACTAATCTAATATGCCCCAATTAAGTGGTAATGAGCCAATATTAGGGCTTAACAATACAGGTAATAAGTCAGTTAGTCTTAATCTTCATATTGTATCTTCCTAATAATTATACCATTCTAATCATACAAAAGCTTCATAGTGAGTTCGATAAGTTGTAGATACGAGTTATGTTTTGAGTGCCATATCACATAGTTTCCATAACATGATCTTAGTAACAGAGAGATTAGCATGATTCCAGGCATTGTGTTGTTTAGTGATGTTTGGTATAGGCTAAGAATAGAAAGAAGAATGGTCACAAGAAGGTGTGAGGAGGCTTCCTAGAGTAGTGTGCCCTTGGTCAAATTCATAGGAAAATTGTTAGAATTAGGGAAAAATAGAAACAAATAATGCCTTTTTATTTTTTTGTTCACAAGATCAACATATATGAGAAAAGAAATAAACAAATCTAAATTAAATTATGAGTATAAACAAAATTTTTGAGTGAAAAGACAAACCTCAAGCTTACCTCCTGATCTAAGAAAGATGTACATGTCACATGTGTGGATGAAAACATTTATAATATGCTCAGAAATATTTTTAGGTTCATGGATCAAACCTCTAGGGTTTGATCTCTGTCATAAGGACTTAGGAACATTTTTTCCAAGGTATAGACCATCACAAGACAACTGCAACAAACAACACTCATATATATAATTGTTACACCGAATGGGGAGGCTGCACCAACAAACTCAGATATGAAACTGTTACATCAAATGGAGAGGTTGCACCAACAAAATTGAGATCTAAAACTGTTACATCAAATATAGAGGTCGCACCAACAAAAAAAACTAATATCTAAAATGGTTACATCAAATGGAGAGACCGCACCAACAAAACAAAACTTAGATATTAAAAGATAGTCCAAAAAGGAGGTTGCACCATCATCAAGAGAGAACAATTGAGGTAGCCGCAACAAATATGAGAGTGAGGAGTGAGTGAGTGTGAGTGTAATAGAATGCTAGAGGGTAGGGTCTTATTTATAGTTAGGGAGAGGGGTTAGGGAAATTTAAAATTATAATTAAATATTGACATTTAATTAATATAAATGTTAATTAAAATTTCAATTTCAATTAATATTAATTATTAAAACCCTAAACACATATAAAACCACAATCACATAAATAAAACCTCAATCACATAAAACAATAATCTGAAATTGTTACACCAAATGGGGAGGTTGAACCAACAAAATCAGATCTGAAACTGTTACATCAAATGGAGAGGCTGCACTAAAAAAACTCATATCTAAAACTATTACATCAAATAGAGAGGCCACATCAACAAGAAAAACTCAGATCTAAAACTGTTACATCAAATGGAGAGGCCGCACCAACAAAACAAAACCCAGATCTGAAAAGATAGTCCAAAAAGGATGCCACACCATCATCAAGAGAGAACAAGTGAGATAGCCACAACAACTAGGAGACTGAGGAATGAGTGAGTGTGAGTGTAATATAATTCTAGAGAGTAGGGTCTTATTTATAGTTAGGGAGAGGGGTTAGGGCAATTTAAAATTATAATTAAATATTGACATTTAATTAATATAAATATTAAGTAAAATGTCAATTGATATTAATATTAATTATAAAAACCCTAAACACATATAAAACCCCAATCACATAAATAAAACCTCAATCACATAAAACAACAAGGGGGTACCTTTTAAGACAAAGTCAACGGGGGGTCCATAATGGAAAAACATGTCCACATGAGTCTCATAATGACCTATAAACTTTATCATCACTGCATAAGGGGGTCCATCAACACTGTGGTCATGTCCATCTTCATAGGCACTCCTAGGTCTCATGGACCATCCTGGGAGAGAGGAAGAGGATCACACATCAACACATCTTGGTATTACACCAAGATCTACCTGGTCAAAGACTAGGTTTCCCCAAAACACATCTGGGGGCCCTAGAACACATGTAGAGTCTTATCCACCAAGGTACAAGACAAAGGATCAACCCATGCATTAGGAAAGGGTTCCTTGGAACACATCCAGGGGCCCTAGAACACATCTAGGGTCTTATATCAACCACCAAGGAACACATCCAAGGATCAATCCAAGAACTGAGCAAGGATTCCCTGGAACACATCCAGGGGCCCTAAACACATCTAGAGACTTATCCAAGGATCAATCCAAGCACTGAGCAAGGATGATCCCTTAGGAACCTACCATTTGGATGACATTTGCTTCCCAGAAGGAAGTGAGAAGATTCCTAAAGTTCCCAATGATGGATCTAATCAACTTTGGGTTTCCCCCAAAGATAGTTTGCTAAAGACTGATTCACACTTCTCATTATCTAATTCAATAAATCTTGATACCTTTTTATACAAAAAGGATTCTACAAAATGTGTATTTTAGATTAATATTGTTTTGGTGGAAGATCTGATTTTTGCAACCCCATCATAACCCAAAAAATCACTTCCTTTGACCTAAGTTGTCCTCTAGTTTATGATGGTTATATTGATTTTTGCACTAAAGAGAGGAGATTCTATAACCATGTTATTCTAATTGAGATAGATAGCCATACTACTTAGCTTCCATCTTGTACCAAAGGATAAAAATTGTATCGTTTCATAAAGGATCATCTTTTGGAGGTGGAGAGATAGTGAGATTGCAATGAACGGTGTGGAGGCCCAGACATCATGAGATTGCAGTACACCCGAGTTGAAATGACCATTTGAGGCGGAAATATGTGAGATTTCAATGCACCCTTTGGAGTTTCAGATCAGATCATATTATGATTAGGGTTATACTCTATATTTTTTGGGAATGGGGGGAGATAAGAAAATGCTATGCAAAGAGAACATCATTTGCATTCACTTTTCCTTTGACTGAACTGTTCAGGTATAAACTCAAATAAAAATATTTTTAATCAATTTTGGAGAGATAAGGATTATGATATCCAAAATGAAAAAAAGTGATCTTTACCAGGTGGCATGTATCATGTTCAAGTACATCCAAAATTCCTCCATTTTAATGCGACTTCCCACAACTGGGAATTTGGAGATATTTCAAAGTTGCTTGATAATTTAGTTGAAGATTTTCAAAATGGTAAAACTTTTGACATTGTGGACAAAATTCAGAACCCTAGGGAAAATACTCCAACTCTTCTTTTCCAAGATAATGGAGGTGGAATGGATCTCAATTGCATGTGGAAATGTATGAGCTTGGGTTAGGAATCCTTTCTTACACATTTTTGAGGAGAAATACTCACAGTTGTTAAGGAATTCAGTTCTTTATGAGCATCAAATTGTATATTCCCATCAATGGAGTCCAAAATAACTCTATAAAAGAATTAGAAACAAAATTTACATGAAGAGCATATAGTATGTCCTCAACTTGAGATCTCTCTCCTCCACCGTGGCCTCTGTGGTGTTGAATAAACATTTCCATTAAGACAAAGGTGAGAAAATTTTTAAGTACCCCACAATCCCAATAGTGTACATGGGTGGTTGGGTATGTTACAATTGATATCAGAGCCAAGATTACAACACTAGGGGTTTCATGGGCTCAAGGGAAATGAATGACAATGCTTTTGGCATTTAGCATTTGAAAAAGAATAAGAAAAAAAATGCTCAAATCCTTTCTGCCTCAAACAATCATTTCAAATCGGGTGTACTGCAATCTCATGATGTCTGGGCCTCCAAATGGTTCATTGCAATATATTTATCTCTCTGCCTCCAAACAATCCTTTCAATTTGGTTGCACTGTAATATCATAATCTCTAAGCCTCCAAATGGTCATAATGTTCATTTCAGTAGGTTCCATTCCTCCAAATATCTTTGAACCAGACCCGGAGCTTGACATTGACCATGACCTAAACCACCACATAGAGATTGATATAGATTTAGACATTGACCTAGAGCTTGATGTAGACCATGACATAGACCCACCTAGCTCCATCTAAGCCTAGGGATAACTTATACTCAATCCTTAACCCTATATTAACTCAAGCCATGAGGACGATGGCATGAATCAATTTTTATTTCTATGGAAAGATAATAGAGGAAGGGTTGATCTAAAGTTTTTCTCTCAAACAAAGATACTTCATGTTGAAAAATGACTAGCAAATTATAATTAAATTTAAAAATTGGTACCTCTTCAAAATATGTGATTTGGAGTTGGATCCAGAACTTTGTACCATGATTTCACCAAAATTTGTACCATGATTTGACTAAATCCACACCTCCAAATCGTCATTTGTCCATTTCATTCAATCCATCATTGTCTTGTGACTATTTCTCTGTGGAGAGAGTGAATGGGTGACAAATAAATAGTGATTAGATGATGTTGGATTGAATGAAAGGGACATATGACCTTTTGGAGGTGTGGATGTAGTCAAATCACGGTAAAACATTTGGGAGGGTAGGAATTACTTATTATTATTATCATATTTTATTTTTATGAGGTGACGTAGATGTGTAATAAGGGGAGAGGGAGAGATCCAACAAGCATCATAATTTTAATTTTTAATGGAACCAATAACATGCACCTAATTTTTTCATATTTATTCTCTCCATTTCCATTGTTGTGTCAGCTAGCCCCCTTCTGTTTGGAGTTCGGGGGGGAGAGAAGGGGAGAGAGAAAATAAGAGTGAGACAAAGGCATGAAAATGATAGAAAGAAACTACCATTTTTGGCGGCATGTTCAGAGCCATACATTCATATTAGAATTTATCCATACATTTATGTTATATTTATCCATTGGTTAACCATAAACCTACACTGACAAATCCATAATATATAGAGGACATAATCAAAATATTATACATATCTGAATGGTGATTTTTCAATTTAGAAATCGAACATAACAATTCATAAAACATTAAAGATAACTAGAATTGATGGCTATATAAACTTATATGTTGAAAGGAGCAATCACACCTGATCTGATGAACTAGTCGACATTATAGTTGGAATGGTTTTCCCCACATGTTTCTCTTCATTTGTATGACCCTCTATTAGTCTTTAGATTACCTCAATTGACGAATAAAGATATTAAAGTACATGCCAAAATCATTCAACCTCCATAAATATCTAAAACATCAATACAAGTCATATTTGTAGTGTATTATTTACTCTAAGATGCATTTTTACGAGAGGGTCAGAACATACCTGAATGAGGCCGCTTTAAATGAACAATGAAACTCAAAATGATTATATGATTATTAATTTAAAAATAATAATTTAGATGATTTATATTTGTCCACATAGAGAACATGAAACAATGAAAATTTAAAAAATTACTTGGGACTTTAACTTGCTTTAATGGAAGCCCTTCCTCATTGACCATAAAGGTTTCCTTAAGGGTCCCTGTGTTGGTCATACATCTTGATTTAGGAAAATCAACCATATAGTTTGTCAAATCATCGACCTCATCTCTATCACCACCTCCAGAGCCTACCTATGTGGTCGCTTCCTTGGTGTGCGTGTCATGGCTCCCACCTAATGGTGTGGGAGATGGAGATCTAAATATCTGTGTCCTAGAAGCTATACGAGGGTCTGGATTGGGACCTTGTGATGTCTATGCAGTGTGACTACTATCGATACCATGCATGTCGGTGTCAGCAAGATCCAAAAATCTCTATATAAGAAAGAAATTTTTTTTCGTTTAGATAATGTAAAAGTTAAAAATAAAGATTTCATAATTGATCTTATGACATAAAAATAAAACCACTTGAAATTATGGTTATTACCTTATATGTCTTAATCCTTTTCATAACTTATTTGATCCTTTCTTTGACCTTAGGAGTTTGATCTAGAATATCTAACAAGTGAGCTAGTTCCTTGTTTCATTTAATGATATTTTTTCTAATTAAAACCATATGGTCGGGGGATTGATACAAATACCTTTCACCGAGTGAATCATCATCAACATCATGTCCCACCGACTACATATTAGACAAAATAAATGATAATTTAGTTATGTAAACAAATAAAATAATTGATCACCACACAAATAAAATGCACATTAAATGCAATTAGAAAATTGTTGTCCATTTACTTGTTCTGAGACCACTTTTGATTTACCACGATCATCCTACCACATTACAGTAAAATTAGAACCGTGATCATTATCATGAGAAATAAATTCAAATTTATGAGAAATTCAAATGTTGATAACAAAAATAGGACACACTGAGTACTAAACAGACCGAAGCTCTCCAATTGGATTAACACCGTAAAGAACATAATGAAAATCATAAAATATGAGAGTCATTGCTTACATGTTGGGTAAATTAGTATATGTATCTCCCCCATAATAGAAACATATGTATCTATTCGATTCAAATTGTAATCAATCAATAACTCTTTCCCTGCAACTATTGATTTTATTGCACATACGAATACACAATTTCCTTCATGCCCCTCAAATATGCAATTGGGTCGCTTATTTGTGATCACAGCTCATGCACTGTTTATAAACCCTGCAATATTCCCTGTTTCTTTTGGCCTTCTGTCAATATAGATAGTTTCTCCTTTATTTTGATCATTGTCTTTTAGTTGTATATAATTTGCAGCCAAGCCATACCTTCACATACTTTTTGTATATTGGACTATTCGTATCCAATATTTGTAGATATAACAGGGTCTGACATACTCCATCAATTCAGTTAATCCATCGTAACAAGCCTTTATTCAATCCATGGAAAATATCCCCAAACGATGTAATGACAATGGAGCAATCTGGTATATCCTTTCGTTTACACAAAAATCAGTGTTTATTTCAGGAAGATCCTTGGGTACCCATTGTTTCACTATATGTTTGTACCTTGATGTCGTCTATGCTCTCATGATCATAAGAACATGATCCCCCTTTCACAAGAAAAAATTCCATGTGCCTATGTAATTTTCTTATGATATTCACACCTCTAGTTGATCTCTGCCTGTTAGACCTACTAGATGTCTCACTTTCCTCTATTATACCCAAACTTCCCTCACTCAATGAAGATAGATCTGACAAATACCTATTTTCTTGTACATCCTATCACACCATTAATGACAGAAACCGTCATTCAATCAAGATGTAACACTAGTTCATTACTAGTATCCTATTAGTATCACAATAAGCTCATAATGATTACCATACTGTTACTATTTCACAATTGTATTATTCTCTATTACTATTGGTATACTATCTGGGCATTATAAGGGCATGTTTGGAGTCAAATGACATCAACACCAAGAAAGACAAAGCATTTTGAGATATTTTTAGTTTCTTACAAATTCATGTTCTATGACTCCCCCTATCTAGTTTTTTCCATATTTTTGAACTTTGGACTTGAAATGGTTAGAGTGGGATAAGGGGCACTCATATCATCTATTTTTTCCAGTGTAAAATTGACCCAAACTCGATAGGAACTATGAAAAAAAATAGGATTCCACTTCTATATTGGGAATTTTTCTCATGTAACTTTACCCTAAGAGTTTTTGGACAATTTAAAGACAACCCAAATCATGGTATTTCTGAAAAAAAATGAACAAGAAAGGTGGAAATTTTACTCACCGAAAAGACTACCCTCATCATAAATATGAATATTATTTCAAATACATAAATATTCCAATACTAGACTACAATGCCTATGTTGAACACTTAAGTGGAACATAATAACACTGATAATACCAATGGAGTTCATGACTAGGAAAGAGGGAACCGAGGTGGCTAAGGTGGAGGATGTGATTCCTCAACCCAAGGAGAAGAAATTGTATAAAGGTAAAGGTGGCCTATACATGTCAAAAGGGAGTGTTAAATTGAGAGTAAATTACATTGTTAGTAACAAATACAAGAGTTGTTATTGATTTGTAACCCATCAATGGCTACAAAATTGTAAAGGCCAAGGCATGGGTGCGAGTTATTTACAATGGGATAAGTGATTTTGTTGTTGTTTTCCATTACCTTGACTCACTCCATCCAAAAAAGGACAATTTTTTTAATTACCTTGACTCACTCCATCCAAAAAAGGACAATTTTTTTAATTACCTTGACTCACTCCATCCAAAAAGGAGAAATGGGACAAGCCCTTATTCAAAGGCCATGATTACATATTGGTCTGATTAATGGTGGATGGACATTGTGTCTAAGTGGACATTTCATGGGCTTCATTATGACATTTATAATTTTCACAACTCCCAAGGTATCTTCACAACTCCTGAGTTCGTTCACAACTCCCAAGGTATCTTCACAACTCCTGAGTTCGTTCATAACTCTCAATGCAATATTACAACACTCAAGGCATTGGTCAGAATGGAATAGGTAGTTTGGGGATATTCTTCATGCACATGGACCTCTCATTCCATGCCATGTCACAAATATTGGAGTGGTCAACTTGTTTGCGCATTTGGAGGCATGTGTCACATAGTTTGATGGATGACCTCCTTGGAGGATGCATTACATAGCCAATGGGGATTATATTTAGCACATATGGACCTTCTTGGACTTCTATTGACTTTATTATATGATTGACATGATTTGAGAAGGAAGTTACACATTGGATACCTCACACATGACCATTGGAGCTTAATTTAGGGGATTTGTCCACTCTTGAGGGCTTCTAATCAATACTTGTTGGTATTTTTCACTTTGGGGAGCTACGTGTCCACCTTGGAGGATAATTAAGAGGTTTTCATTGCCTACTTTGAGGATTTGTTTGTGGATCTGTCCACTTGGAGGACTTTGGAGGCTACATGTTGCACCTTTGACTCATCTTATTGACTCTTTGATGGAGGCATCCCACTCTCTTGGGCCTATTTTGATTGGAGTATTGTACATGTGGATTGACCACCTATTTGTTTTACAAAAAATATTAGTTAGTTGGATGAAATAATTCTTCACTCCTCCCTAGGATAAATCTAAGGATTTCACATGAGATATTATTATTCTATTGTAAAGGGAGTTGAGCTAGACTCTATATAATAAGTATCCATTCCTCATTTGTATTCATCATTTTATTTTTGGAGCTGTCACTCCTTGGAGCTTAATTGACATATCTTTCTTGGAGCATATGGATGTATAAGGGTTCTGTCTTTATGGACGTTGGTGTCAATTCTTGAAGCTCTTCTATATCGGTTTCTATTTGGTGCATAAAGATTGATTGTGAATGCTCAAGTCTTCTACAAACTACCAAGATCAATCCATTGAAGGGTTAAGAATACCACTTGGAAGGAAGACATTTTGGGGTAACTCCTCTCCTTCTTCCTTTGTTAGTTTGGGGTAACTCCTCTCCTCTATTTTATGCATTTTTTTGTCTATCCATTTTAGGAATCCTAGCAAGGGTATTGAGTACGTTTTTGAAGCTATAGTTGATCTTTTTGGTGAAGGTTTCTCCCATAAGGACCCATTCTTGTAGGGCCTTGGTATTCATTGTTAGTATTGATTAGATAAGATATTATTCTTCCCCTTGGGTTTTAGTCTCTTTATCATAATCTTTAGATGAAATATACCAATTTTGAAAAGGGGTGTTCCTTACAGATTTTGAAGACTTTGTTGTGTGTAGAGGTGAGCACATCCATCAATATTGAGACTCGAATAGTAGTATACATTTTTATCTCTTCAATGTAAATGTTTGATAACCAATTGGAATTGCTATAAGAAATTCCATTTCATATGTGGTGTGTTCTCAATTTTTCTCTAGGTATGTAGTGGCTTATGGTTAGATTGAATAACAATTTATTTTCCCTATACATAGTGTCTCCACTAGTGAACTACTTAAGCAATGGCGCACATCTCTCTATCATAAATTCAAAAGTTGTGGATTGTGTCATTAGATGTATCTAAGTAAAACACAATGGGATGACATTGTTGTGTTAGAAAAATACCTATCCCATAGTCATATGCATCATCTTCTATATCAAAAGGATGAGCAACATATAGTAGTGTAAGCATAGGTGTAGTGCATAGCTTCAACATCTTCACTTCTTCAAAAACATGTTGTTGCACCTTGGTATAGATGATGAAGCTTTGTTTCCTCAAATTCCCATGGGATCATTAACTTGTAGCTTTCCTTTTAGCTCAAACAAGAGGTAAACCAATAGTTTACGAGGCTGGAATAAAATCCAACAATCAGAACCTTTGATATGCAACAAATGAATTAGTAAAATAGGTACCTCCTACATGTTGTTTTCTTGGTACAAATTATAAGTGTTTTTCATTACAAATTTAATTAGTGTGAGTCCTTACTTAAACATGTATCAACATACCAAGATCTTCACAAAAAGGGACAACAAGATCTCCACAAAATGGACAAGAATATCTTCAAAAGAAGGGACAACAAGATATCCAAAAATAGGGGACAACAAGATCTCCAAAATAAGGGAAAACAAGATCTCCACAAAAGGGGACAGCAAGATCTTCAAAAAACAAGGGACAACAAGATCTCAACAAAAAGGGACAACAAGATCTTCAAAAGAAGGGACAACAATATCTCCACAAAAGGGGACAACAATATCTCCACAAAAGGGACAACAAGATCTTCACAAAAAGGGAAAACAAGATCTCGACAAAAGGGACAACAAGATCTTCAAAAGAAGGGACAGTGAGATCTCCACAAAAAGGGGACAACAAGATCTCCACAAAAGGGACAACAAGATCTTCAAAAGAAGGGACAACAAGATCTCTACAAAAAGGGACAACAAGATCTTCAAAAAATAAGGGACAACAAGATCTCCAAAAAAAGGGACAACAAGATCTTCAAAAGAAGGGACATCAAGATCTGCACAAAAGGGGACAACAATATCTCCGTAAAAGGTACAACAAGATCTTTACAAAAGGGACAGAAATATCTCCACAAAAGGGACATCGAGATCTTCAAAATAAAGGACAGCAAGATCTCCACAAAAAGGGGACAACAAGAACTCCACAAAAGGGATAGAAAGATCTTCAAAAGAAGGGACAACAAGATCTCCACAAAAAGGGACAGCAAGATCTTAAAAAAAAAAGGGACAGCAAGATCTCCACAAAAAGGGACAACAAGATCTTTAAAAAATGAGACAGCTAACTCTCCATATAAAACATCAAAACCCTCTATATCAACATTCCATAGCAAACCCTCCATAACTACAGTCCATATCTACAGTCCAAAGAGAATAATTCATACAAATTAAAATATCTAGTTACGTACCTCATCGACCAACGCAACATTTGTATATCCTTCTTCTGTATCTTCTTCTTGATCATCCAACATGATATATGTATCAACATTTGGTTTAGAAACAATGTTGAAATGATTGATAATATCATCATCATCATCATCAATTTCATTTTTGAGAATATCTTCATCGATATCATCATCAAGAACTGGCGCATTGTCTCCTATGCCTGGTTCATCTTCTTCGTCTTCTTCATCTGTTGACCC
The DNA here is from genome assembly GCA_900067695.1 of Picea abies. NCBI lineage: Eukaryota > Viridiplantae > Streptophyta > Pinopsida > Pinales > Pinaceae > Picea > Picea abies. Next base: position 11,403 of record CBVK0100300098.1, read on the forward strand.
ATATTCTTCCTGCTCTAGCTCTACATCATATTCTTCTTCAATATCATCTTCCTCATCTACATAATACTTTTCTATCCTTCCTCTTGGATCATATCTAACAACAAATGACCAATCCCTCTTACCTGGAACCTTTGAGTAAAATACTTGTTCACATTGACTTGGAAAAACATAGCGGTCGTTTGTTTTTTCAAAAACTGTTGGTTTAATCATCGGAAATCCGTTGGCATGTTGAATAACAGTTCTTTCCTCATCATGTTCATGCATTTGTAACCTATACCATTTGACATCAAACAAAACTAATTTGAAGGAATTAAATTCACACTCAATTATATCATTCAAAAACCCATAATATATATTTTCATATTCTCGAGGACGTATGTCACTCCTAGAGGAAACATTAGTGACCTGGAATACTACAATTATCCCACTATCATAATTTTTTCTAGTTTCATCCAACTGTTTGATGCAAAATTTACAACCATTACACCACATAGCCTTGTGGTGTTTCAACTGCAATATGCTAGACATGTAAAAGATACATTGTCAATTAATAATAAACAAATGTATATAACTTGCAAAGTATAATATGAAAAAAACACACCTACAATCACATTAATATAATATAAAATAAATAAATAAAATGGGTGAATTTGTTTTCCTTTCCATCTTTCAAACAATATGCTAAATCTATTTCCCTCTGCATAACATCAGAATATCCATTACGACGAGCTTCTCTAACCAATTCAGACAGTTCTTTCCATGATAACCTACTTCCATGACATTCTTTACATCTATCAATCCATACCTTCATCCAGTCAAGATTTTTTGCAATGTATAAATGTAGTGCATCCCAATCTTGAGCAACTTACCGATAAAAAAATCACAATTCACCAATATTAAATATTAGTTATAACCGTGGTAAATATTAATAAATGATGAAATAATAAATATTAAATAATTATGATCATATACACAAAAAAAAGAAAAAAATAATATTTATTAAAAATATCCACAATTTAATTACCTCTCACTTTCTTCATTGTACATTTCCCCAACAACTGCTCCCTTTCAAATTTTTTGATGGAGTTCACATCCCAAATGAAATCCACTTCATGCATAGCTTGCGCTGCTAATTTAGGAAGATACTGACTACTATACACCATGGATTCATATACCATATATCCATCCACCATAGAACCCTTAGGACATGCTCTTTGTCTAACCAAAGCCTTCAATGATTTCAAGTGCCTCTCCACCATCCACATTGACCTTGTGTGTACAGGTCCATACATTTCAATCTCCTCAACTTGGTGTATGAGGTGGTGTTCTTGTACATTGAAAAATGTTGGAGGTATATACTTCTGCATTTCACACATTAGCCGAGGAATTTCTCTCTTCCAATACTTTATATCATCTTCATGGATTTTTTTCAATGAAAATCATCTACAGATCATGACGGAAGAAAATAACATGTTTCGACAAAACATATAAATACATATTACATTACAAGTAAAACACATGTCATCAAGTACAACAAAAAATTGAATTTTTTTTTGCATATATATTGCAGCTACTTACCTTATGTATTTTCCAAGATCATATATAACGTGTTTTACATTGTTGTCTTAGTCGTTTGGGAGAGATAGAGGTAGAACATACTGTAATAATAAAAATGAATCGTTACTTGTTCAAAACTAGACAAAAAAAATAAAAATATCAAAAAATGTATACGACCAATATATAAATATAAATACTAAAATGATTAATTACCTTAATGAAGGTATGCCAATCATGTGTTTTTACCCCACCAAATTCACTTTTCTTCATTAAGATATTCTTTATGTTT
>CBVK0100300099.1:0-13247 GCA_900067695.1 Picea abies
GAAGACAATACATGTACAATATCTTTCTACTCATGAACAAATTGCAGATATCTTCACTAAACCACTTGCCAAGACAAAGTTCGTGTATTTCCGTAAGAAACTTGGCCTGATGAAAATTGCCTCCCTAGCTGAGAGGGAGTGTTGATGAATGCAACTATGTGAGACATTCTCCAGCTTACAAACCTGTGAGGTGTGGATCATTGCAGCTATGAGAAGTCTTTCTCTCAGCTTACAAACCTGAGAGAAAGCCCCTAAGAAGGGTACGTGGTTCCTTCCTGGGACAGATATGGGAACGTAGAGATGACCTCCTCCATTCAGAGAGTTGAGAAGAACTCCAGATGATTATCCAATGGAAAAGCGATCTGTTGAGTTAAGACATGCCTGTGGCTGAGCACAAGGTGAACGTGTGAAATCCCAAAGTGTTGGGTGCATCATCATGAGAACCAAAATGAAGATGATGTATTAGCCTCCTCTGAGTTGAAGAGTTCACGAGAAACTCCAGATGACTCTCCTGTGTATTGCAGTGGGAATGAAGATATGTTGAGTGGACGTGCTTGTGGACATGCCTGTGGACGAGCACAGGTTCAACGTGTGAAGAAGTGGTCCTTCTGTGTAATACAGTGAGCCAGAGATATGGACATCCCTATGGATGTGCCCCTAGTGGATGAGCACTAGTGGGTGTATCTGATCCCTTGTTATATTGTTCAAGAGTCAGACTCGTCTGTAACCCTAATTGTAATGTAAAGGGTACAGGTCGGCCCCACCTTAATGTAACTGGTAATTAATGTAAAAGATAATTAATCTAGTTAATATTAATTATATTATAAGCTAGTGAGGTCGGCCTTGTTGTGCCAATAGACACTTTTGTTGACAGGTTCAGGTTAGTATAATTTAAGGTAATTCCGTTGAGGAAATATATCGTTCATGTGAGTTTGGAAAATTCAGCAAGTACACCTTCTTGGAAAAAGTGCACACCTCTCTTGGGCACTAGTCTTCTAGGGTTTGAGCACCCTCTTGTGTTCTAGGTTTTATCTTGGTGGTGAAGGTCTTTCTCTTGAATAATATAGCAAAGGATTTGGCTGGGTTTTCTTCCCTTGTTGAGAAGGGTTTCCAAGGATACTTCTTATGTTCTTATGCATGGTATTGTTTCTTGTGATCTTGGTTGTTGCAAGATTTTTGTTTATGGTTAAGACAAATGCAAAATTGATATGAGCTACATGCTTAACCTAGCTTATTGAAAATTCAACAACAAGTATGTCCAACCCTACTACACAATACCTCACCAAGATTCTCTCTTGAACTTGGTATTTTGTTATTCCTTATTCCTTCTGCTAGAACCTTTTGAGCTACCTCTACTCATCAGTTTCCATAGTTGTAGGATTCTATACTTTCTCGCTTCCTATCAAGAGCTTCACCTACTCTTTTCTCTAGACAACTCTACCCACGTCGTGATTTTGGAGTTGTCTCAACAACTTCTACCCAACCTTAGTCGAAAGTTGTCTTTTGTTACAGCTTCTCTTGATGTAGGGTTTTTGCCACAAATCCTATTTTCTCTTTAAGTCATATTTATGAAGTCTGCATCCTTTCCTCTATACCAATCTTCTTTCCAATGCATTGTCTTGTCGAAGCCTATTTCTTTTGTCATAGTTTGCTTGAGATATTCATCATGATATTCTTCATGTCTTCATCATATTTTTTCTAGTACTAAATGATTCTTGCAAACATTTTCTAGTGTCGGAATGTCCAGTTCCAACATAGATGCAAACTTGTCACAATAGTTGGCCAAACTAAATACCACTACAATGAAAACTCAATTCTTTAAACCAGACTTGCATTGTTATTTGTTCATGACAATATTTAACACTCTACTTGACTTGACAAGATTGACTTTTAATTTTGATAAGACTTAATGACGACCAAAATCTCCTAGCCACATGTACACTTGACTCGTCACTTTATCTTGACTCGTCACTTTATCTTTTTACATCAACTATTGCTTCCCACCTCAATTTGACTCCAACATTGACTTTTTGACTTCATCTTTTTACATCAACTATTGCTTCCCACCTCAATTTGACTCCAACATTGACTTTTTGACTTCAATTTCTAACGAAACTCTCATAACATAACTCAACCTAATTTGTTAAGGTTATTAAGGTGTCAAGGTTATTAGGGTGTCAGAGAACACCAATCATGCACCCTTCATTTCACATCAACTAATTTTTCATGACTCTTGAAATTAATCTTCAATCTTCAACTTGGAGTTTGATTATTACCACACACAAAATAAATAAATAAATTTTTTATGGAAAAAAAACAAAAAATCTTAATTTTGACTCCACTCAAACACTTAGACACTTTTAGGACCGTCTTTCTTAAATACATTCATTTCCTCCATCTCAACTTGACTTTGTTTTGTTTTGCTTTTATTGTCAAACTCTTTGATTCCTTACATTCATAACTCACTTGGCACACTCTAAATGGATTTTTAACCCAAGTCATTTTTGCAATGAGACCCCTTCACTCATTTGATACTTAAATCATGTTTTCCATTTCACTAAACTTTGTACTCGGTATGAGCCTTTTACTATACTATGACTCGATTATCATCATTCAGAACATTTACTAAAATTTAATTGGAGCATTGGACTTCCTTTATAATTAAAGCATAACAGCCATTATTTACCTCTTTTTCTTGGAGTCAAAGAGCTTTGATTTCCTTTGTTCAACTGCACATCTCCATACTTGGATTTTCACTTGGACTGAATCAAAATATGGCCCACGTTGGGAGCCCAAAAATTCAGTTGTGGAATTTTCATTGTATACACCGGTCACCATATCAATAATCTGGATTCCATAAACAGACTCAACGTAAATATATATGATGAAACAGAGAGTGATACCCTTGTATCCAGGGATCTAGATCGTGGATTTGTTTAAACACTGCGGACTTCTAAAAAAAATTCAAGATCTATCACCTTTGCGCCTACTGGTATCTTCCACGAAAGTTTGACCCTGCACAGACTTGATTAGCTCCTCTAGTTCACTTCTGTAATTTTGTATATCCATTTAACAACGTTTCAATGTACTCCATCATCAACAGCTCCAACACAACATTTTCTTTGACGAAGTAGAAGGAACCAACTCTAGAGATTGGATGCTCTTGACAACAACCGTCGTTTTTAGATAAGCATTTCTTGATCTTGATTTGTTTTTCTTGCTCTTGACCCATGGTTTAAAAGCAGAACCTGACTGATATTCTCAAAGCAATTTCAAAGTCTACCAAGGAATCAATGAATTTAATTGGTAGTTGAAAATATCAACATACCCTTCAAAACCTACCAACCATCAAAAGAATCAGATCTTGTTGCTAGAACACGCTCACATATCTCCACAAAACTTGATGGAACCCAACCAGAAATTACCTCTTGTCTCACCCAGATTTTAGTCATCGTATCATTCAGTTGAATAGCATGTGAGAGTGTCAACTTAAAGTGCATCAAACAACGATGACCAGAATATCAGCAAGAAAAAATAGCACACATACCATTCACATTTCCAAGATTAAGCATTAAATTTGCTTGAAACCGCCAGGTGTATCTGAAATGAACCTCACATCAATTCTCTGTATTAACCAGCATAGATCCTAACTGAGTGGGCAGAGGCAAAGAAACAACGAAATGCACAGAAAATGGTGATTCTATTGCACACTTGCAAAATGGTTACATTGTGTTTGATTTTATATAGAGAGAGGAAACTTCTGGAGCCTCCCGAAACAATCTGGAGTGTCGGCAGAATGTTCTGAAGTGTTCACAATAGGCGGTGGAAGAACAGTAACGGCGGTTGAGTAGAAGTTTCAGTTTTAATGCTGGTAGGTAGAAATTAACATATGCCAACACTCCCCCCTAATTTCTACTACTAATTACATTAATATTTACAATGCCCAATGCTTCTCTTAAATACTCAAATTGGTCTTGTGTTGAAGCCTTTGTAAATATGTCTGCAAGTTGCTCATTTGATCTGCAATGTTGTAGGATGAGTTCTCCATTGTTGACAAGTTCTCAAATGAAGTGATATCTCGTGTCGATATGTTTTGTCCTCTTGTGAAAAACATGATTCTTTGATAGTGCAATGGTGGACTTGTTGTCACAGTGGATTGTAGTAGCCTTTTCTTGATTGTACATTAGATCCTTCAAAATTCTTCGCATCCAGACTGCTTGACATGTTGCTGATGTACCTGCTACATATTCTGCTTCTGTTGATGAGATTGTCACTATTGGTTGCTTCTTTGATGTCCATGCCACAACTCCTGTTCCAAGATGAAATGCATATCCAGATGTGCTCTTTCTATCATCAATGCTTCCTGCAAAATCACTATCTGTGTATCCAACCAACTGTAGATTATTTGAAGTGGAATACAGTATGCCATGATTCATAGTCCCTGCAATGTATCTTAATAACCTTTTTCCTGCTTGCCAATGTGAGTTCTTTGGTGTGTCCATGAATCTAGAAATCAAACTGACTCCATACATTATATCTGGCCTAGTTGCGGTGAGATACATCAAACTTCCAACCAATTTTCTGAATATGGTTGAGTCAAAATCCATCTCATTTTGTTCTCTACTTAGTTTTGTGCCAACTACCACAGGTGTAGAAAATGGACTGCAGATTATCATTCTAAACCTTTTTAAAACATCTCTTGCATATTTACCTTGACAGATGAAAATGCCTTTATCATTTTGTGTGACTTCAATGCCAAGAAAAAATTTCATTAACCCCAAGTCTGTCATCTCAAATTCCTTCTTCATTGCTGATTTAAACATATCAATAGTGAGATTACCTGTATAGATCAAATCATCAACATATAGACAAACAATCAAGATCTGACCTTGTTCATTGACTTTGGTGTATACTGTAGGCTCACTAGTGCTTCTTATGAATTCATTTTTTATCATGTATGAATCTATCCTGCTATACCAAGCCCTTGGTGCTTGCTTCAATCCATAAAGTGTCTTTTTTAACATGTAAACCTTGTCTTCTTGTCCTATTACTTCATACCCTGCTGGTTGTTGCACATAGACTTCTTCTTCTAAATATCCATTCAAGAAGGCTGATTTGACATCCATTTGATAAACTTTCCAATTATGTTGAGCTGAGCTGCAATAGCTAGTACCATCCTAATTGTGTCAAGTCTTGCTACGGGTGCAAATGTTTCATTGTAATCAACTCCATATTCTTGTGCAAATCCTTTAGCTATTGATCTTGCCTTATGTTTGTCAACTTCTCCATTTGCCTTATATTTAGTTTTATATACCCATTTCACACCTATGCATTCTTTCTCCTTAGGTAAATCAACTAGATTCCATGTATCATTTTTCTTAATAGATTCCATTTCTTCATTCATTGCATTAATCCAATGTTCTTCCTTAATTGCATCCTCAAAGTATATAGGATCTTAAGTAAATAGAGAAAAATTGGATTGCAAATCTATCCTATCTCCTTGATCATATATTTCATGCAAGCTTCTAGTATTTTTGCCTCTTAATCTTGATCTTAATTATTCAAGTGTAGGATTTGAGTCATAACTTACTTGTGGACTTGATGTTTCTCCTTGCTCACCTTGCCTTTGTGAGTCTTCTTCTTGTGGAATGCTTGATGGTGTTCCTCCTTGTTCATTTGATTGTTCTCCTAGTCCTTTTTCTCCTTGTTCTTCATATAGTCTTCTTGTACCTGTAATTGTCTTGTCTATATTGCCATCCCAAGATTCTTTCTCTTTGAATACAACATCTCTACTTACAATGACTTTCTTGGTTATAGGATTAAATAATTTATATGCCTTAGATTGTTCATCATAACCAATGAAAATGCATTTTTGACTTTCATCATCCAATTTACTCCTTGTTTGTTTAGGTATATGTGCATATGCAATGCAACCAAATACTTTAAAATGAGAAACACTATGATGCTTACCACTCCATGCTTCTTGAGGAACCATGTTTCTTACAATCTTTGTTGGACTCCTATTCAATATATAAACTGCACAAGCTATTGCTTCAGCCCAATATTCATTAGATAGATTCTTGCCTTTCAACATGCTTCTTTCCATCTCCATTATTGTACGATTCTTCCGTTCTACAACACCATTATGTTGAGGTGTATAGCTTGTAGTGAACTGCTTCTTTATTCCATGATACTTGCAATACTCCAAAAACTCATTTGACTTGTATTATTCTCCTCTATCTGATCTTAATATCTTAATGGATCGACCACTCTGTTTCTCAACAAATGCCTTGAATTCTCTAAACTTGTCAAATGTTTCAAATTTGTGTTTTAGGAAATAAACCCATGTTTTTCTACTATAGTCATCAATGAATGTTAAAAAATATATGCTCCCCCCTAATGATGGTGTCTTCATTGGACCACGCAAATCTGTATGCACAATTTCTAAAAGTGCCCAAGCTCTATATGACTTCTCTTTTGGAAAGCTTAACCTATGTTGCTTGCCCAAAATACAACTTTCACATGAACTAATTGGTTCTTGAATAGGTGGCAAACCTTTTACCATTTCATTTCTTTGCAATAGAGACAGTGCTTTGAAGTTTAGATGGCCATACCTCAAGTGCCATATCCATGCTTGATCTTGGCTTGATGCCTTGAAACTTGCTCCAATCTTCTCCATCATTTCACTTTTCATGTGAAGTGGGAACATTCTATTGTCTATCATTTTAATCCTTGCAATCACCACTTTACTAGGAGGAATATCAAATATAGTGCATACATTATTCTCAAAAGAAACTTTATAACCTTTTTGAGTAAGTTGTCCCACACTTATGAGATTATGCTTCAAACCAGGCACAAAGTAAACATCAGGAATAGTTTTCTTTCCACTATTTGTTATTACATTGATTGCACCTTTTCCCATGACTTCTACAATATTATCATTACCCAATTTAATTTGTGCTTTAACTGATGTATCCAAATCCTCAAACAACCCTTTATTTCCAGTCATATGGTTACTACAGCCACTATCAAGAAACCAAATGTTACTTGCATTTTCTTGAGCTACATCACATGTAATAAACAATGTCTCAGAACTACTCTCAGAAAAATGTGCATTCTGCTTTCTCATATCTGCTTGTCTCTTTTGGCATTCATTTGCAAAGTGACCATACTTCTTGCAGTAATAACATTGAATATTTGATTTGTCATACCTTTGAGATGCCTGATTGTAATTACTTTCCCTTGAGTTGAAATTTGGATTTCTCCTTCCTCCTGGGTCTTGACACTTTCTTTCTTCTCTTTGAAAATTATTTCTTCCTCTTCCTCTTCCTCTTCCTCTGAAACTTGGATTTCCTCTTCCTTTTCCTCTGCCAAATGTCATTTGTGTTTTGAATGCATGCTCCAATGAGGTATTGTCATTCCTGTTCAACCTGTCTTCATAATTTTTCAAGGAGCCAACCAACTTATCCATAGAATATTTAGTCAAATCTTTAGATTCTTCAATTACTACAACTATTGCATCAAATTTTCTAGGCAAACTTCTTAAAACCTTTTCTACAACCTTCTGATCTACTAGCTCATCACCATTTTGCCTTATCTGATTAACCAACTCTGTAACACGGTATGTAAACTGATCTATTGAATCAAAATCTTTCATTTGCAAGTTTTCAAATTCCCTTCTAAGTGCTTGGAGTTTGGTGATTTTTACCTTGCTAGTGCCTTGATAAGTTGTCTCTAGAATGTCTCATGCTTGCTTGGATGTAGTGGTTGGTTTAATCCTTCCAACAACCGAATCGTCCAACGCTTGTCCAATTATCTGCAAAGCTCTTTTACTCTTTTGCCTATTTTCATCAAGCTTTTTCTTTTCATCAACACTCAAAATAGACTCATCTTGTGGTTCAGTATAGCCATTCATTACTATATCTGTTAGCTCATATGAATCAAATGCTAATTTCATTCTAAATGCCCAATTATCATAATTTTTCCCAGAAAATGTTGGGATCATAAGTTGTTGAAACATGCCTGATGCCATTCTCTTTTAAAAAATCAAACCCCAAAAAATAATTTCCAGCAAAAGTAGGCAAAATACTATAGAAGATGAGTGCACGTAAGTGATCTTTTTACACTTCTTCAACCAATAAATTAACTCATGTGCTAGTCTTATAAATTATCTTTAAGCACTTAGATGGCTATAATTTTATCCACCATGTCAGCAAATAAAAATCATGGTAATAGGGGTAAACAAAGACACTCAATATAATGCCATTCTTCTAAAAGTTCAAGCAGAAAACACTCAACACCCCTGAGAATGCGAGGGCAACGGATTAATCATAGCTTACAAATGTACAAACAAAAGCTTTACCAGAATTTATCATGGATTTGTAATAGATCTTCGCTGCGGATGGACATGGGCGTCCTATGACAAACAAAATTTCTTGTGGATTAGTCCAACGGCCCAATTCCCCGGAAATGGTCTCTTGTTCCCTGCTCTATTGGTGGATGCTCTTGGTGGAGAGATATAATTATCTCCTTCCACAACTCAGACTTTTGTTGTGGTCACAACTGCCAACACTTGGCCACTCTCCCAACTCGGAGCACCTTCACACAGAATGCAAGCCGATCTTCACATTGGGCGACTTGCTTCTTCTTTCATGGCTAACCTGGAAGTTGCGGCTTCCTCTCCAACTCACAATTCGCTAACCTCGCTCTTCAGCTTTCATGGATCCTTGCTCTTTAGCTCACAGCAAGGCTAACCTGGCTTTGATACCACGATGAGTGGGCAGAGGCAAAGAAACAACGAAATGCACAGAAAATGGCGATTCTATTGCACACTTGCAAAATGGTTACATTGTGTTTGATTTTATAGAGAGAGAGGAAACTTCTGGAGCCTCCCAAAACAATCTGGAGTGTTGGCAGAATGTTCTGGAGTGTTCACGATAGGCGGTGGAAGAATAGTAACAGCGGTTGAGTAGAATTTTCAGTTTTAATGCTGGTAGGTAGAAATTAACATATGCCAACACTGACTGTGATGAAAATCGGGCCCTGAAACTTTATGAGCAAAAACATAATGAGATCGTTTGGATGGTTCGAGGCATAGTCCAATACCAGGGAAATGAAATCCGCTCCAATATTGGTATTAACCCTTTCAAATGTTTCCACAGGGATAAATGATGTAACCTCTCAAACCCCATTGCAGTGATAGTCCATAACTCGGTATTAGTGAAGAAATAGATCTTTTGTATGCATCGATCTTCAAAATTTTTACTCGCTCGTCTACAGGTTTAAGCTTGCTTGTATTGATCTGGGAGAGACACTCTTTGAGAAGATATGTTCTTTATATACATGGTATGACTATTGGATATATGACGATCTTTCAGCACTTCTCCCTCACATGGGGTCTCCTTTCCTCTTCAGCAGGAGGTTTTCTTTATCAAGAAATTTTCTTAATCAGATCGTTTGCATGCAATTGAAACCACATGACTCAAAACTGCTTAATGCGTGCAATTTACAGTTAGACGCATCCATTGTCTGCTAAAATATTATATATCTACAAAATACAGAGATGAATTTTGTGCTTCAAAAAAATCCACCCAAGAGAATCTTCTATTTTCCAATCTCTTCTTTACTCAAGTCGCTCACAATTCCAATCAACTACTTGGGAGTATAGTATTGCACACACACCAATAATCCTTCTCTATCTTCAATGCTCTCTACTCGGCTCTAGGCTTGTGCAGGTCTCCTCATGCAGGCGCACAGATCAAACTCTTCATCTAGTGTGCAAATTTTCTCATGGATAGCCCTTTCTTTCACTGAGATTGCCTCACGTCCTCTCTAGATTTTGCAGCAGCACAATTCAAAAGAAATCCACAAATGCTTTTGACACCATAAATAAGAAGTAGTATATGTGTTTTATTCTGCTAAGATAGAGTCTGAATCTTAGCAGAATAAAACACATATACTACTTCTTCTTTTTTATAGCAAGGGTAAAATAAACTCCTCTAACCTCTTCCAAACTGGATATTTTATTATCAAATCATTCTGAGGTGTCTATTTAGTGTATAAATGGTCTCTTTTATAATAATAGGTGACCATAACAACTATTACATAATTAGATGTTTATAACAATAGGTGACCATAACAACTATTAAATAATTAGATGGTTGGTTCAAACCATCTTCATAACTATCTTCACAACTTCAACCACAATATATCCATCAATCTCTCAAGAGATCTCCATCCCTAACTCCACTCAATTCCCCTCATCTCTCACACTCACATAGACTTCTATAATTAGTCTACTTCATTAAAAAGCTGTCATTTAATATACTAATTATTTATGATCACAAGTAAGAGTTATTTAATTAAACTCTCCCACTAACCAATACCAATGATCCCATAAGGCCATTATCATCTTTGGTCTTCTTTGGTCCCGTTTTCATCTTCAGTCTTCTACAATATTTGGTCTTCGTCCTCAATGTATTTCATCTCGTACCTACAATAGAAAGTGTTTTTTGAAGTCCATATGAAAAGATTATCATCCACCGGAGTACATGAGTCATCAACCACTGTATCCGCTAGTTCTCTAGGAAACATTTTCTTGTACATGGTTCATCAACCATTTTTCTACTGCATATATGTACCTTTATTCCCCCTACATCACCATCATCATCGTCCTCATCTTGTATTTTTGACATACCCGTTGTTAGCGCTAGAAGTTGACTCTTGATTGCTAAAGAGTCAAGCCTAGCACACCTTGTTTCAAAATGTTCAATAAGGGTTTAGATTTAAAATGTTTTAGAGTGGCTGGATCAACACGAAGATAGTGAGATGACTACAAGTCAACAGCTAGCCAGTGGGAATGGATTCCATTAAAAAAAAACAAACATGTCTCAACATTCTATGGGCAACAGGTCAGGCTAATAGAGATTAGATCAATTACATTGTTATAGAGAAATGGAAAGAGATAGTGTGAGAAACAAAATTGTAAGACAATTAAAGAGCACCCTGATCTTTAATATATCTAGCAGTGGATGAATAATTCAATATCCAGAAACTCTTTCTAATTATGAATTAAAGACTCGAATAAGTCTGCAGAAAAGAATACATCATACCCTACATTGCAGCCCTCTCAACACAGAAAATGCATACATATATCCTATAGCAGCATAGCATATTCTAGTGGAAGAAAAAGAAAATGATTTACATAGAAATAAGAGAACAAACTAACCATACAATTTATTAACTGCAGAGATCTTTACACACAAATCTTGAGACAAGGATGAAAGATATTACAGGAAGCCCCAATCTGACAAATTGAACCTCAGCTCTCTCTTAGTCCCTTGGACTGAATCCCCTCTACTTTTACATATGATTTTCCATGAACTTTATAGCTCTATGAGATAACAACTATATCCTCAAAGCTTGGATCTGATCTACTCAAAATAGACATAGATGACACCTCCTAGGGTCAAATTTGCACTTAGTCATATCAACAAGATTACAAAAAATATGGAAAATCAGTCACATACCTAAAATCTAGGGTTTGACATTTAAAGCATTAAATACATTCAAATCAAATCAAATATTTGATGATATTTAGAAAAACTATCATCCTTGAAAATTCATGTGTCTTCCTGATTTGACACCTCCTCATGGCACGTGTGGAATCGAACTAAGGGCTAATTATCTCATTTCACAGTATATGGAGAATTTCTGAAAAATGAGTTGTAAAGATCTGCTTGTATCTCCAAAACCATGACACTTATGTCAAAACTAAGGGAGGTTTTTGTATATGAATTTTTTCTTGAGAAAAATCTCTTTCATTTTTTCAAGATACCTTTCCATCGCCTCATAGTATGTGCCCAAAGAATGTGACTAAAACAGGAAAATTCTTGTATTTCAAATCTGAAAAATGAGTTGTAAAGATATGTTTGTATCTCCCAAACAATGATACATGTGTAAAACCTGAGGGAGGTATTTGTATATGAGATTTTTCTTGAGAAAAATCCCTTTCAGTTTTTCAAACTACCTTTCCATCGCCTCATAATCTGTGCCCAAAGAAGATGACTAAAATAGGAAAATTCTTGTATTTTCAAATCTGAAAAATGAGTTGTAAATATATGCTTGTATCTCCTGAAAAGTGATACCTGTATAAAAATTGAGGGAGGTTTTTTGAGATGAGTTCATTCTTGAGAAAAACCTCTTTTATTTTTTCAAAATACCTCTCCATATGGTCAGATTCAGAGTTTGAAATTGACTACAAAAACAGTCATTTTGAGAAAATCCCTTGTTTTATGTGTGGAGAGTTGCGGGAACTACCTGTAGCGACATACAAAAAACCAGTTTTGAACATTTTCGATGCCTTTCTTCACCTAGTCTACAGCTGACCATAACAAAAAGAAGCATGATACCTTATAAACGAGAAACAAAAAGGTTATTCCATAATCCATCATCACAAATCACAGTTTTTAGGATTTGTATAAGAGGTGAAGTTCTCAAACTGTCAGATCTCCATGAAAAATAGATGAAGTTGCTTCAGCCAGCAAATCCAAACTATTTCTTCTAGTCTGTTGGGATTGAAAACAAGTTTGCATTCTCGTGAGCTTATCCCCTTGGTGGCTTAGCGCTTAGACGCTACGCTTGGGCTTGACTTGTGTCTTGACTAATGATGTGTTGGTAGTTGGCGCTTAACTTTGACGGCTTGTAGACTAACTGGAGATTGGGCCTGGGCCCCAATATTATTTTAGCGAAATTTATTATTAAAAATAAATAAAAACCCTGCATAAAGGTCGGGGAGCGAAATTGGCTTAAAAACCAATTTAAATTCAAAATTTGTCAAACTTTGAATCTTTCCCAAGAGAACCTAAAGATCTTAACCAAAAATGTGAATCCTGAGCATTTCCTACCAAAACTTGATGAAGGAGATACCGGAAGTTTGATCCAGATTATTTTTGGCACGAAATGAGAGCGTAGATATAATAAAGAAATGTACAGAGATATCGCGGATATCAAATAATATAACAGAAATGTATCAGAGATGCAACCATAAACACAGAGATACATTAATATACAATTTTCTATTAATGAGCGAAAATGTACAGACTGTAAAAATACAAAGTGAAAGACTCGCTAGAATGGTGGAAAATTATCTCTGAGAAGAGATGTGACAGCTACTCGCATTCGCAAGAAGATGATTGTTATAATGAGGCTCCAAAGGCCTTTTTAACATAAGTAAAATCCAAAACCCT